>PYAF01003281.1:2934-36288 GCA_007407185.1 Glycine tomentella | reverse complement strand
TATTTAACTATGTTACTCATTATAAATGAATCGTGGTGAGAATAATTATTTATGTTACCTACGAATCATAGAATCAGCAAAGCAAAGCGAAATAAATTTACGTGAAAAATTTATACTAATCTAATTTTAATACCAAGTGGACACGAGATTTTAATTAAAAATCAATCAAGCACTAGTGAAAAAAAGAGAGGCGTTATAGATGGGGTTTAGGTTAATGGTTTAGTGTTTAAGGTGTGTGGATTAGGGTTTAGGGTTGATGGGGTTTAGGTTAATGGCTTAGTGTTTAGGGCGTTTTGGGTTAGGGTTTAGTGTTAAGGAGTTGGGGTTTAGGGAGTTTGTTTTAGGGTTTATGTTTAAGGGTTGAGGGGTTTGGGTGCATGGCTTATGGTTTAGGGTTGATTGTTTATGATATTCTGTTTAGCGTTTAGGGTTTATGTGTAGGGTTTAAGGTTTAGGGTGTACGGTTTCAGTTTGATGGTGTTTGTGAAATGGTTCATTGTTTAGGGTTTAGGATGTTTGTTTTACAGGTTTAGGCTTAAGGGGTCAGGGTTCATGGTGTCTAGGGTTTAGGGTTTGGATTAGGGTTAAGGGGCTACGGTTAATGGTGTTTGTTTTAGGGTTTATGTTTGAGTGTTGAGGGTTTAGGGTGCGTGGTGTATGGTTTAGGGTTGATTGGTGATGGTATTCTATTTAGGGTTTAGGGTTTATATTTTGTGGTTCATTGTGTAGGGTTTAGGGTGTTTGTTTTAGGGGTTTAGGCTTAAGGGGTTGGTGTTCATGGTGTTTAGGGTTTAGGGTTTGGATTAGGGCTAAAGGGCTGTTGTTAATGGTGTTTGTTTTAGGGTTTATGTTTGAGTGTTGAGGGTTTATGGTGTGTGGTGTATGGTTTAGGGTTGATTGGTGATGGTATTCTGATTAGGGTTTAGGGTTTATGTGTAGAGTTTAGGATGTAGGGTTTCAAGTTTAAGGTGTTTGTTTTGTGGTTCATTGTGTAAGGTTTAGGGTGTTTGTTTTATGGCTCATTGTTTAGGGTTTAGGGTGTTAGGTTTAATTAATTTGATAGGATAATTACCCGTAATGTTTTATGAAGGTTAATTTTTCATTTATTTTCACTGATAATTATCATTATGCTGATATTTAAAGTTTTTGTTTTTGTTGACAGCAGGAAATGAGTTCAGGTGGTGAGGAGTGTGCTCGTGTTGTGTTATTGTTTAATGATGGGAAAGTTGAAGGGCGACGTGGTGTTGTTTTTGAAAGGGAGAAAAGGCAAACACGTATCAAGCGAAGCTCAACACTGGGTCAATTACATCAGAAGATACGACAAAAATTAGGTGTGCAAGACAACCAAAGTATCACTTTGCTAACGGGAAGATTATGGCAACGTGAACAATATATGGGTTTTCAAGTTGTGGATGATGAAGACATAGAATTGCTAATGGAAGAATATTTCAAGTAGGCAACAAAAGATTTTCTAGAGTTGTACGTGCATTTTACCGTAGCAGAGGATGTTGTTTTACCCATAAGGTCAGTCGCTTTTAATTTTGTACATAATGCATCATCATATGCTGCTCCAAGTGTAAATGTGTCTGACGAAGTTGAACATGACCCAACCTGGGTTATGGATGACGATGACGAGGATGATGATGATGAAAATATCGCAATGGAAGATCATCTTCTTCTGGAGGATGCTAGTGCGTCGGATAATGATGAGGATGCTGGTGTGCATGCGACTGAATTCCAAGAAGATACTATTGTGGGGTCGTCTCAAATGTGTCATCATGCGGACGTTAGATCTACTCAAGCAGAAGAACCTGTTGAAGGTATCTTAGATGACTAAAATGAATGAGAATGTAGTCATATATGTATATATTTATGTTATAATATTTTATTTGCTTGATATGTTTATTAAACTGATTTTGTATGTGCAGGTGCTGAGGTCATTCCTTTTTGGGATGAAATTCCACATTATACATATATTGGTTGGAATCATCCAAGCGAAGAAGAATCATTTACCGGTTCTGGTTCGGGTTCAGTTAAGTTCAAGGTCCATGGCAAATAGGGGACGATTTGTTTGTTAAACATGATTTTGCCTCCAAAAGGGACGCACAAATTGCAATTAAGCGGAACCTTATGAAGGAGCATCAAGAAGCAATTGTGGTTGAGAGCAAGCCTAACAAGTTTTGCATGAAGTGTGTTCGAAACAACGATAGTTGTCGTGGCTTGTTTCAAGATGGGGTGGAAAACACAATTGCTTGAATGACCACGTTACATATGGTCATAAACAACTTGATGTTGATGTTATTGCTTCACTTGTAGTAGGTATGTTTTTATTAAATTTGGTCTATATGAAAAATTGTTTTTTTAAGGTATGTTGTTGATGTCAATGTTGCAATTTCATTGTTAGGAATGGTTAAGGAGGAATCATCTGTGTCAATTGCATTGGCTCAGGAGAGGATCAACAATACGTATAGATTTAAAGTTTCATATGGAAAGGCATGGTATGCGAAGCAGAAAGCAATTGCAATGATTTATGGGGGTTAGGAAGAATCTTATGCATTTTTGCCCAGGTGGTGCAACTATATGCTTCGTTTTTCACCAGGTTCTTTTTTTGATATTCATGCTTATTTTGTGGCATGTCAACTGGTATGAGCAAAGCGTGTGTTTCATCGCATTTTTTGGACTTTTAGACAATGTTGCGGGGCTTTTAAATTTTGCAAACCCATCATTCAGATTGATAGGACTCATTTATATGGCAAGTATAAAGAAAAATTGTTGATTGCCATGAGTCAGGATGAAAATAATGAATGCCTGCCAATGTCATTTGCCATTGTTGAGGGGGAGATGTTGGAAGCCTGGGAATACTTCCTTTCTAATATTCGCTTCCATGTTACCCAAATGCAAAATATATGTCTCATTTCAGATCGGCACTGGAGCATAATATCTGCTGTGGAGAATCATGCCGGTTGGCAACCACCTTTTGTGCATCACTCGTTTTGCCTTCGTCATATTGCCAGTAATTTTAATCAAAGGTTCAAGAATGCAAGATTGAAGAAGACCCTCATAACTTTAGGTATGTTAACAACTATTTTGAGTATATTAAGCTGAGACAAATCTGTAAACGAAATAGTGTTAATGGTATTATTATCTGTAGGTTATACTCCCTCTATGGTTGATTTTGACATAGCGTTTGCATAGTTTCGTGATACCAGTCCTGAGGTTGCAAAATGGATTGATGACATCCCTAAGGAAAAGTGGACACGTGCATATGATGTAGAGGAGAGAAGATATGGCCATATGACAACAAACTTGTCAGAATCAGTGAACAGGGTGTTCAAGGGAGCAAGGAACATGCCTATTACTGCTATTGTGAAGCACACGTACACTAAATTGGTTCATTATTTTGTATGCAGGGGTCAAGCAGTTGCTTCACAGCTTGAGCATTCACAACGACAATGCAAAAATGTGGTTGATGCTATGAGACATAATCAATCCCTTGCTACAGGCCACCATGTATTCACATATAATGTTGATCAAACATTATTTGAGGTGGAGGAGGGCTAGGAGAGGTCATATTTAGTAAACCTGCCATAGCGTTTTTGTCAGTGTGGCAAGTTTAAGGCCTTCAGATACCCATGTAGTCACGCCACAGCTGCTACTTTACATGTTCTTCAGAATCCTTTTTAGTATCTTAATGATGTCTTCCTCGTAAGCAACTTGGTTCAGGCTTATTCATTGTCGTGGCGACCAATTGGTAATAAATGTGCTATTCCACCGAGGGAAGATCCAGTTGTCATACCTGACCGGGAAATGTTGCGTGCAGCGGGTCGTCCAAGGTCTACCAGATTATGTAACGAGATGGACGAAGTTGAAATAACTCAAAGACGCGTCAAATGCAAAATTTGCAAGCAAGTTGGACATAATCGGAGAAATTGTCCTACTCGTGGTGGAACTTCATGATTTTGTAATTATGGTTTTTAAATTAATGTTATGTTAATGTATTTCATTTATAAATATGTTGTCTTACCCTGTGTTTGGTTGAGAGACGTGATATTACTCATCATGTTTTGCATGTGATTACATATACGACGATCACGTTTTCAAAATGTAAAAGTAAATAAAAAAAATTAGGTGGATGAAAATGGGGCTTTGTCGTCGTTGCACCCTAAACCATAAACCAAACAGCCTAAACCCTAAACCAAACACCTTAAACCCTAAAGACGAAAACATAATTCATAAACCAAACATCCTAAACCCTAAACCCTATAAACTAAAACAAACACCCTCAGGAGAAAACCCTAAACCAAACACCCGAACATTATGGAAGTCAATGAGGGCCAAATATAGTGTGACTAAACACACCTAACAAATAGGGCGTGACTGAACACGCCCATCAAATACGACATGATTGAACACACCCAACAAATAGGGCATGGTTCAACACATCCAAATAGGGCGTGACTGATCACGCCTAACAAATAGGGCATGACTGATTACGCCTAACAAATAGGGCGTGACTGAAGATGCCCTATTTACTAAAGACGCTCAAATAGGGCTTGACTGAACACGCCTAACAAATAGGGCGTGACTGAACACGCCCAAATAGGGCATGACTGAACACGCCTAACAAATAGGGCGTGAGTCAACGTGCCTAACAAATATATCTTGATTGAACACGCCCAAATAGGGTGTGATTGAACACTCCCAAATAGGGCGTGACTGAACACACCTAAAAAATAGGGCGTGATTGAACACGGCCAAATAGGGTGTGATTGAACACGCCCAAATAGGGTGTGATTGAACACTCCCAAATAGGGCGTGACTGAACACACCTAAAAAATAGGGCGTGATTGAACCCGCTCAAATAGGGCATGACTGAACACACCCTATATAAGCCAGACACTCCCACTCCCACACAACATACCTCCGAAATCAAAACTCAATTTGAATACTATGACATTTTTAGGAGAAACAAGCAGTCAGACCATTAGTAACTCAAAATTAGCATTCATTTTTTCAAATGGAGCAATGAAACACAACGAAATTGGTGTTTCTTTTCAATGTCCTACTCCAATACCAATGCGAGTTCCTAATGAGTGTTCTTTTTAGACACTCAAGTGTAGAATGCACAATACCCTTCTACTAACCAATGACCATTTTGTTGCTAAAATCTACTACCGATAGCCATCCCTACATGCAGATCAACAATATTTTTTTCATTCTCTGCAACTCACAAATGATGATGATGTTTACACAATGTTAATATGCCATGACAAAATGTCAAGTGTTGGCCCTATAGAAATATTATGCACGATCAACAGAACACTCGATCGTATACTGAACCAACTTTGCTCCACCATTGTCCCTACACATGATGCAATGCTATATTACAACAACAAGTGGAACATACCATAACAAGGCGATTTTCTAGGTTATTCATTCACTGGAACAAATCCAAAAAGGTTTGAAATTCCTTCAGGATGCAACATTGAAACATTGAAGGATGTCATCAAGCAAGTTGCGCCTGTTGGGGTTCCCCCTTATGGAATTCACAACTCATAGGTGGTTAGAAAATTGTTTTTTTGATAGCCAGCCCATTATGGTTATTCAGAGAACACAATCGAATATCGCATAAAAGAGTTGATAAGCGATGAAGACGTGTTAAAGATGTTGGGAGAATCCAACTATTGGAAACGTTTTTGTCCAATTGAGATTTTAGTTATTTTTAACAAACCAGTTATCGAAATTCAATGATTCATTGTATTAAGTAGTGTTTATAAAGTTCGGTTATCTTCAATTGTTACTGTTTGCCTCTGATATCAATTACTGTTATTCACGGTGTTAGTGATTGTTAATATGTCAACTGATTAAAATAAGTGTTGCAAAAAAATTTTGTTAACAAATCTAAGTTAAGAAATAAAATCTATTACAAATTCAAATGAAAAAACACAAACGGCGCAAAAACTAAGACTCTGGTGGCCACTGATAATGGTGCGCCTGGCATGAGAAGGGCCTGCCTCATAAAGGTCTACATAGGGAGGTGGACATGGAGTGGCCTGCTCTGGAGATGAGGGCCAAGGATGCTCAGCAACTGGGTGGTATATGGTACATCTGATGGCTAACCCCCACAACCTTTTGCAGAATAATCAAGCTGGGAGAGCATCTCGTCAATGTTGGCACCGGACCACTTTGCAGGAGCTACGTCACTACTAGTCCCAACATCGGCTGATGCCATTGCCATTGCAGTAGCCATATATACAGGCTGGGTCTGCGAGGCAGGCAGTGGAGGCGTATGACCTTGCGTACTGAATCCCTCGCACCCCATGCCCTCCTACTAACTGGACTCGTAATACAAAGGTTGGCTATCGTATGTCAATGCTATAAATGGAGGTCTAACCCAACCCGAAGTGCAACGACTGGGACATGTAATGGGCACAGGAACATGTTGCATCTGTTTTCGTCGACGCTCTAGCCCATGTCCCTCCTGTCTTCGATGGCCAATGCCAACAGACACTTGTGGTTCCTCCTGAAGCTGGGTTTTGGGTGCATGTGGCCCTGCCTACTCCAGGCAACAACTCTCTTTGAAGATAGACATTATGCGACCGACCTCATCTTGCGCCCACTTGCGGGTGTAGCCCGACCACTATTCATGACCAAGGGCGAAGTACATCATCTCCAACTATAAAATAAAATATATAAACATTAGTGTGAATCATGTTCTTTATCATAATAAACATAAATAGAAAAATGTTAAAGTTAGCAAAACTTACACCACGACCAGACTTGAAGCCATCTTCGAGATGTACCACTTCCCATTTTCCCTGTACCAAACCATGTACCCATAGTTTGGTGACATGAAGCCCTGAACCAGAGGGGGAAGATCGATGTGCTAGTGCCTAACCTCCTAGCGTCTAATAAACGGTCTCAACTTGCGGATCCAGTTATCTTCACGTTTACCGCGCAAGGAAAGGTCATGCACACCCTTCAGCTTCCTGGGAGCACGTGGGATTGGTTGATTCCTCCCAAATTGGCGCATGCATCTATCTGGCTGCAAATACTCAGCTGTGTGGAAGCATATAACAGGAGTAGTTGCCATCCACAACAGTCGTTGTTGTTCAGATGCACCAAGAAAGTCATACTCTCCATATGGTTGCCAAACCACCTGCACAGACCAAATAAACACACAGTTATGTAACGACATTGGCCACAAATGCACAGTTAAGAACTCTTAAAAATAACTAAACGTACCTCATCCCGACTGAGGGATTCCAATCTCATCCTATACTAAAGCAGCTCGTGTGCTCGAAATTGGCCTAAAGCATTAAACCTTATTTCAAAATAACTAACATTAGAATACTATACAACAGAATTCCAAATATTTTTAAAAAGCAAAATATACTAACACATACCGGTGTTCGTAATGCCACTCCGGGTGAGTAGGTTGCGGAATGGCTGGAGCAATGGGTGGGAATCTCAATCAAGCCCACACTTGAAGCAGCATATGACACCCACCCATGTCACTTCTGCATGGATTTGTACACTCACACATTTGTCTAAACAAATGTGCAAGGATCGCAGAGCCCCCGCTATATCCTCCAATCTCCTCGAAGTCCCCAACAAGCAATGGAACGTAACTCATCGCGACCATGCTCCCCCCGGATTTATCGCTCAGCAGTCATGCTCCAAGAAGTCGTGCATCACAGTGACCAAATCGGGAACTACCTCACCCCAGTGCGCAAAATGTCTATCAAAGAAAGACAGGTGGAAATATCCACCTTTAAGCTCAGTATCTTCCTGAGGTTCATGCCCAAAAACCTCCTCAGTGATGTTGTCCCAGTCACCTACGGTGACTCCTGTAACGACTTTGTCCTCAGTGGGCAATCCTAAAATATCAGTCACGTCTTCCAATGTGATGGTCATCTCTCCCTGCGCCATACGGAAGGTATGTGTCTCTGGTCTCCACCACTCAACCAGAGCACTAATAAGCACAGGATCAATCTAAAAAAAATACTAATCAATTCATACGTACAGTTATACAAAAAATTTGTTTACTCATTTCCTACTTGCACACCTGAATATGTCGCATGCGTGAGACATGTAGAAAGCCATCATTTCTTAACATATCACCAATGACGTCAGGTATATCATCGTGAGGTGGCCCCGCCGTCACTTTGCCTCATCGAGTCTTCAACAATTGAGCTGTGTCCTCATTCCACACAGCTTGTGAAACGTGGGTGTGCTGCGTACGCCTACACAAAACACCCCACTTATATGGGGTAGGGATAACATGGGTTGTCGGATCCATGGGCTCACCCTCATCATCCGATCCAGAGCACGAAGAATCAGTCGAAGATGTATCAGCCATCTGATGAGTATCTTAAAAAAATAAATGAAATTTTAAATTAAAAAATTATATTCAGTTCATAAAACATTACAAATAATTATTCTATCAAATTAATTAAACCTAACACCCTAAACCCTAAACAATGAGCCATAAAACAAACACCCTAAACCCTACACAATGAACCACAAAACAAACACCCTAAACCTGAAACCCTACATCATAAACCCTAAACCCTACACATAAACCCTAAACCCTAAACAGAATCCCATCACTAATCAACCCTAAACCATACACCACACACCTTAAACCCACAAAAACTCAAACATCAACCCTAAAACAAACACCATTAACCGCAGCCCCTTAACCCTAATCCAAACCCTCAACCCTAAACCCTAGACACCATGAACCCCAACCCCTTAAGCCTAAACCCATAAAACAAACACCCTAAACCCTAAACAATGAACCATTTCACAAACACCATCAAACCGAAACCGTACACCCTAAACCTTAAACCCTACACATAAACCCTAAACGCTAAACAGAATATCATAAACAATCAACCTTAAACCATAAACCACGCACCCAAACCCCTCAACACTCAAACATAAACCCTAAAGCAAACTCCCTAAACTCCAACCCCTTAACACTAAACCCTAACCCAAAACACCCTAAACACTAAGCCATTAACCCTAAACCCTAATCCACACACCCTAAACACTAAACCATTAACCTAAACCCCATCAACCCTAAACCCTCAACAAACACCATGAACCCCAACCCTTTAAGTCTAAACCCGTAAACCAAACACCCTAAACACTAAACCATTAACCTAACCACCACCAACACTAAATCATAAATCCTAAACCCATAAACCAAACACCTTAAACCCTAAACCGTACACCCTAACAATTTTCTATGAACCTAACATCTATGTCGCTAACAATTTCCTATGAACCTAACATCTATGTCGCTAACAATTTCCTACGAACCTAACATCTAATTCAATAATATAACATATTAAAGAAAATGAAAAATTATTAGATTCACTTACTTGTTGGCAGAGCTTCGCTGCAGAAATAATCTTTTAGAGAGAATGCTACAAAATTTTAGAGAGAAGGTGAAATAGCACAAATGGTAAAAAGTAAAATTTTTAGGGGTTATATAGCACTCAAACACGCCTATTTTAGGCGTGTTTAAACATGCCCATTTTAGACGTGTTTGAGTGCCCCAAATTTCAAATTATTTTCAAAATTGCACCAAATTTCAAAATATTTATTTAATTTGTATTATTTATTTAAATTTTCCCTTATAAGAGTGTATTCAATTAGAATTTCAAAGAACAAAAGAAATCAATAATATCAGCTTTTTGAAATGAAAAACAAAGAAATAATTTACATGAGTCAAAATTAATTAAAACTCACTAATCATTTTTATATTTATAAATACACTACTATAGGTGAGGCTTTCAACGATGGTTCTAAATCCCATACGACGACGATTGTAGAACCGTCATTGTTACGCTGTCATCGAAAATCATAACCTTTGACGACGGTTCAAAAAACCGTCTTCATTGAATTTTTTTTTGAACATCTACGATGACGATTTTGCCTTAAAAATCGTCTTTGTATATAATTTTTTTTAATATGGATACAAAGACGATTTTTTGGAAAAATCGTACAAAGACGATTATGGCTAAAAGCCATCTTCATATATAATTTTTTTTATATGGATACAAACACAGTTTTGTTGTTGATCCTTTTTAAAAAAAATGCATACAAAGATGGTTTTGTGACAAAATCGTCTTTGTATGTATACGAAGATGTATACATACGAAGACAGTTTTCAAAATCGTCTTCGTATGTATTTTTTTTCGTTTACCATTTTTTTTAAAATGCTATCTATCTATATATATATATATATAATAATAATAATAATAATGCTACTACCAAATTAAGCAATTGACTAATTATATAACAAAACAATACATTAAACATTTTTTATTCTATAATGCTATAACTAAACAAATTGTTATTCTATACACTAAAATTTGGAATTCCACAAATTACCAGCTAGCTATGCAGTCAATAAACCCCTTGTGCCACAAACTTCATCATCTTCGTCCGGCTGAAAGAGTTAAACAATTGATGAAGTTCCATTACAATACACATAAAATTAAAATTGGGAGCATAAGTGATATTGATACCAAATACGGCAGCAACCTTGCCATGTTGCAATCAACCTTTCTTCTCTGTTTTGAGGACTCTACAAATATTGAAGAAAAAAGTAACCAAAAGCAAAACATTTAATGAAACTTTATTCAAGTACTACAATTGACAATAGACACAACCACTTGGTCACATTATAAACAACACAACCTCTAAACATGTACCTGGCAAATCTGGATATAATTTAAAATCCATAGTGGTAATAAAAAAATAGATATAAAATAAACCTCCAAAAGGACAAGACAAAAAGGTTGTTGTTAGTGTAAGTCTGCAAATCAAGTATTTGAACAAGTTCACCAAGTTTGAACCTAGAAACTATCTAGGAAGCTAGATGATTAACCAAAACTTACCTTGGTAAGGAGGTGTGCTGCCTCAACAACGGAGTGCTTTGTTCACCTTTTCCATAATGCTCCTCAAGATGTGCAAAATGTCACTTGAACCGGTCAACCCCACTGTAAAAAGATAACACAAACTTACTGATAAAAATTCCAGGAAAGAAATGGTTTTAAAGATCCCACATTACACAATTCTTAGATGAAATGAAAAAAAAACACAATCAACCATCAGTTGCTTCGCAAGAGTCAAAACTTGTACAAGAATCAACAACAAAAGCTAAACATGCATGCCAAATGTTTTGCTAATGGAAGCTCTAGCTCTCTATAAGAAATTGTGTAGAAAAAATCTAACACAACTTTGGTGCAACAACAATGTCCTGACAAAAATGGTTATAAAATCAGGTATCATGAAAAACATATCATAAAAGCTAGCTCAATATTTTGTTTCATTCCTAAAGAGCAAGCCAAAGGGGATGGACAGACATATCTTCCAAGCACATCTGTTTTCGGATACACATGAGCCATTATTTTTTCAAATGCGTACATTGTTCTGGCTCAGGCGGGGATGTGCCATTCTATAGACCATCACAATACAATCCATGAATCATGAAACACAGACTAATAATCATTGGGATAAGGTGGAAGTTCCACCAAGAGCCATATTTTTATGGTTGACTGAAATTGATTTTGATAGAATTGATTCATGTAATTGAGATGTGTACCTTAATTAATTTCAACCATTTATTTTACATTGAAACATGTGCACAGTATAAGAAATTGATTGTAAGTGTCAAACAAACAAGCCATAAGACGTGCACAAAGAGTAACTTAAAAAAATCCTTAAAACCCATAATCAAATAAACACCTGAATTGTGATAATAAATAAATACATAGAACTTCATCATGAAGACAAGGAAAAGACTTTGGAGTCCTACAAGAATTTGGAAGTTCATGTTGGAAACCAAAGTTCTATCTATTAACGAGATAATAGATATAATTTTCTAAAACATTTTTTTGTAGAGAGGCTGATCACATTCAGCAACCACCTGTGGGTTGTCCCAGGCTCTCTTCTATAGCAACCCTCAAATTTGATTTCATTTAATTTGTCATTAGAAGCTTTGCTATGTTGAAACATTTTATTCAATACTTTGAATAAGAAAATTAGCGCTCTAAATTGTAGGGTCGACAGTTGGTGACTAATTGCTCAATAAAACATATATGGCCAGAAAAGGGAGGAATGATGAAGTTACTAGAACTCATTTTCATAGTTCAATAGTGATATGCAAGCAGTTTCATTCCCGTTGACCTATAAAAGAAGATGGCCACGAGTTTGATTATGCATGCAACATTGTTATATTGCACTTTTTGTGCATAATCCTTTTGAAGAATCCAAAACACATAAAAGGTAAATGTATGGTGGTTTTAATTATTTTTTCCTCAAAGCAGAACTATTGATCTTAATTGTTGATTATTATGAACCGACTCTCCCAAAATCTTGAGATGCTAGATGAAAACTCACAAATAGTTGTATATCTAACACACCCTCACACGAGCCATTACTTGCACCATGGATATGCACTAGCCCCCCTATGTGATGCTGAAATTTAATTTTTTCCGATACCTTATGATCAAATTACACTGTCCTCTCCTCCCTTCTATTTTAAAAATTACAGTCCCCTCACTTCAGATAAAAATATACTACACTTCATTTTGATGTGAATAAACCTCCTTGTGTTGGTGAATAACTACAAATGAGCTTTTCAATGGCATTTTTCCTCTCTTTGGGGGTGAAATCATCATAAAATAAATTCTAAATGTGCCTCTAGGGTTCATATATCTCAAAGAATAAGCAAAAATAAGACCTCTAAATAAAGCTTGACCACTCATGTCTACTCATTGTTGCTATGAATGGTCTACCAATGCCCCTCACCAACAATCTTTTGGCTTTTGGACTAGGAAGCATTGTTCAGGTAGTGTTGATAAAATTAATTTTTATTAGAATTAATTTTTACTAGAATTCACTCTTTTTTGTGAAAGTAAGATATCTTTATAATTAAAAATCATAAAATTAATTTATAGAAAGTAGTGAACGAAACCATATACCATCCTTGAAGCACTATGAAGGCATTTTAATGCCAAAGCTGTAAAAAAATGCATCAGTAGCACACTTAGACTCACCATTCCAGAATTTAATTTTTTTCCATAGCAGGCTTATGACTAAGAAACCACTCATTCACTATGGCATTAAAATTGCTGGAGGATATGGGAAGTAAGTAAGCATCAAAACAATCAAAAGTGCAAACATATTTGAAGCACATAAAGCCCAACCAATCACATTACTAATTTGATTCAAAATATTGACTTTATCTTTGATGATGATGTCCCCAACTCTTAAATTATCTTGGCTGATGAAGCCATCAATGTGTCCACGACCATAGGGATCTTGCAATGTGTTCTTGGACATTTTCCATCATGCAGTAGTACATCAAATTATTTACAAGGAAAGAAATGAATATAAGGTAAAATTTAGAGAAAGAATATATATATATATATATATATATATAATAGTATTTAGAGAAACATACCAAAACAATAATTTAAAGAAATGATATACATAGGATTTATACTTTTTATATACTATATAAGCTAAAATTCACTATTAATTATAATTGATTTAATTATTTCAAATTAGAATAATAAATAAGATATTGTTTCAAATAACTAGAGACTAAAATTATCTTTGAGGAAGTAGTAATTACTGCATTAATTTACATCAATATCCAAGAGGATAAGTTTTCAATCATTTCAAGCTTCTCCCCTTTGTTTGAATTAGTGTTAGTACTACTGCATCATGGTCTGGAAATGACAAGAATACAATTATTATATATGACAAAAGCCTATTCATGGAAGAAAGCATAATCCAGTGTGGCTGAAAGCCTGCCTGTGAATAAGCTGCTACAATCACAAAAACGAAAATATTAGATGTTGACCAAAAAATAAATGCTTTATGAACCATGGAAAAATAAATGCTTGTGAATAAAGTTGCCAACCGATCAAACCACACAACTTTTACCCATATAAAAACTTTATATAATTTTTTCTTCTTATTTAAATAATAGTAAGGAAAATGAAGATTAAAATACAAAGACACACTTTGGGATAGCTAGCTTTCGAGAAGTCTCTTCTCAATTCTCATCCTTTTGTCATCCAACACGTAACCATTTTTCTTCCTTTGTCTTTCTATTCACTTTCATGTTAGTATTAACTATTAAGCCAAACCCGAACATAATCATCCTTAGACACCAATATTTTCTTAAATCTGGTTATGAGTGTTCTTAAATCTTATCTGGTGTTAAAGTCTAATTGTATGGTTGGTTTAACTTATTTTAGATAAATAATTGCCAACTTCTAGGGATTTTGAAACAAAAAAAAATATATAAAAAATAACATCAACCCAACAAATGCAAAATGGTTAGGAGGAAATGCAGGAGGTAGTAGACAATTAAACTCACAACTTTTTTCCAAATTGCCTAATCCATTTCTCATTTTCATAAAAAGGGATTTCATAGTTCCCATCTGCAAGATAATACATATCTTCAATATCTTTCTCAAGTCATTTACTATTTATGGGGACAAAAAATCCCTTGCTACAACAAAAACCACAAAACGGAGCAAAGACAAACTTGATCAATGCATCATCTAAACATAAACTCCTTCGCGGAAGCATATTCTGCCAGATTACCACATTTAATCTTATACCTATTAGCCAATCCAATAGTACAAAGAGGAGCATGGCAAAGAGGGTACCATTTAGAGAAGTTGTTGTCGGAGGTGACAGTGATCTTCCTCTTGTCGCTGGTGATGGTAATGGAATCGTCGAGTGCACCAGCCTTGCCACCGACCTTAATCCTCTCCTGAAGGAACTTCTCAAGAGAAGCAATGTCCATAATCTTATCCTCCACCGGCTTCGCACAATCGATCACAAAGCTCGCTCCCTTCTTCTTCCCCTTTGCTCCGCTCATTTTCGCTGCTCTCCCTTTCTCCAATTGCGATGGTGATAAGCACTAAGCAGTAGCACACACAGTCACACTAAGCTAGGGTTTCTATCTTTTAAAACGCCAACAACACTTGCCATTTTATTATAAGCCAGGTCCAACCTACATTGGCCGAGACCCAAGATAATACATCATCACCAACGTTGTTGTTGTTATCGGAGGAGGAAGTGGGTGGTTTCAGCCACCACATCTTTCGTGGAGCAGCGCAGCACTGTCGCAGCGGGCACCAATAGATCTGGTGACCGTGCTTGACGTACGTGGAAACATGACGGCATGAACGACGCGAATGGAAGTGGAGACAACATGAACGAGACGAATGGCAGCGGAGACAGCATGGACGACGCGAATGGCAGCGGAGACGACATCAGAGCTTTCATCGACGGCCACGTTGTCGTCTAGCAGCAAGCTAACCACGAGAGAGAGAGAGAGAGAGAGAGAGAGAGAGAGAGAGAGAGAGGTTATGAGATTTATCGAACTTGTCGAGGAGGAGATCGATGGCTTCGTCCTTATCGGGGCCTTCGAAGTGAGAGGCGTAGGAAAGGATCTCCTCAAGAAGACTTTGAACAAAAGAGGGTTAGGTTTGGCGTAGGAAACGAGAGAGTTCATTATAATATGGACGATAAAAAAATTAAAAATGCACTCCTTTCTAAGACGGCTTTTAGAATGGAAGGTTTGAAGATGGTTTTTATAAAACCGTCTTCGTTCACACAACTCATATTTACAAAATTGTCACCGCGTTATTTTCGAAGACGGTTTTTTAGGAACCATTGTCAAATGGGCGTCGTAAAACACTACTTTTCTAGTAGTGATAATACAACGTACTTTGGTAAGCTTGGAAGAAAAACCTAGATGATATGTCTTCCGGTCTGATAAGATGGGAAGAAAAACATCATTATTGAAAAACGTTAGCAGTACGGATCCATGTCCGGTACACTTTGGTAAGCTGAAAACAATATTGTTTATAATTATAGACAAATGTTACTATTAATAATGTTTATAAACCAGTCAATTATTGGGGCCGTACGTGCGTTCTTCTTCAAAACTAGATTTTAATCAACAGATATTGGATTCACAATGGATCAGGCTTTAGTTGAATCAAAAAGTTACACACAAGTGGAAAACGCTGATGTGATCATTTGGTTTGCATCTCACATTGTCAAGGATTTTTGCTGAAAACCTAAAGATATCCACACTTCAACCCGTTTCATGGCAATTTGTTATAGTTGACTATTGCACTTGATCTAACGTGTGGGCTGTGGAAATAGCAGATTGTGTCTTGAAGTCAATGTTAATTTGTTGTAGTAGCTGAAAATTTGGAGTTGGTTGGTTTACCCTGGTCTTACTTTATACACTCTTCCCCCGTGTCATAAATCATGGTACTTTATATACAAGTTCGTGTTTTATGTAACAATTCAACATCATTTTCACGTAAGAAAATGCTGGATAAAAGTCACCTAAAAACAAGAAAAGTCACGACCAATGTAAACCAACCAGCTCCAAATCAGGCTTATTATAATTAATTAAACCTAATTGAGCTCAATTCTTCACATCAAACACATAAAATCATCCAAAATGACCTGTCCAATGAAAGCAAGTTTTTTATCTATAAATGTTAATTGTTGATTTATTAATTTTTTTGTTAGCAAATAAATTCGAATCCACCACATATTCTTCTCCCCCCTTCAACTTTTACCACCAAGTTAATGTGCATAGGAAAAGAATAAAGTTTTACAAGTGGTGCAGTACAGTGCTCTGGATGGGATAAGGGAGACTAAAGAGAGTTTCACACAATCATGATTAGTGCACTCCAGTTCATAAATCCACTAGATTAATCTTTGTAGTCCAAGGCACGTACTAAACTAATTAACATGAGCTAGTATATCTTTTCCACTTTTTTTGGTACGGAGCCAAACCGAAGCCTCTTTTATTGCATCAATAACTAAATCAACTAAAAAACTAAGAAAAAATTAATGTTATGTACGAATGTCCAAATTCAAGAGAGGGTTTCGCAAGGATGATATATATGGTTGACGACGTCGTTTTCATGCCCACGAGTATCATCACTGGTAACAGGAGTAAAAACACGAGAATGAAACTCATGCTTGTAGAATACCGACATAAGTGACAACAAGTTGAAGAATAGCTTGAGGCTTCATAAGAAAAAGATTTTGAATATTAAAACTTTCAAGCAACGCACATGAAGAAATCACGTTAACAACAAGCAAAGAGATATGCCCGAATTCATACGGTAAATTAATATTCAAACTTAAACATTTAGATGTCATTTGCTGCGGCAAAATTTATAATAATTTAATAAAGTAGGTGTCCTGAAAATCTTCATTTTTCCAAGTAATGTGATTTAGGCAACTACTTTAGAAATCCACCCCTCCGAGTTTTTCGCTAAACCATTGAGATGAAGTCATCTCATCTCATGTACCTTTATTTTATTATGTAATTAGTTTGGTTCTAAATTTATA
Source organism: Glycine tomentella (assembly GCA_007407185.1). Lineage (NCBI taxonomy): Eukaryota > Viridiplantae > Streptophyta > Magnoliopsida > Fabales > Fabaceae > Glycine > Glycine tomentella. Next base: position 18,855 of record PYAF01003281.1, on the reverse strand, counting down.
TTTATCCAATCTGATATAATATATAAGGGTTTAGATTAAATTGATTAATTTTGGGTTTATTGATTTTTATTTTACTTTTCTTTTTTTAAAGAAAACTTTGAAATAAAAAAGTAAAAATAAATATAATATGTAATGACACGTTTAACAATATCTAGTCTAATTTTTTCCTTTTACCCATTCCTTAATATATACATATATTGCTTCAAAAAAAATTAATTGCATATCATTTTCCATCTCTTTATGAAAGTCAAATATTCACTGTTACCTGTGCAGACTCTTCATCAAATGTAACATGAACATTGTTTCTTCTTTCCCAAAGTATCACTTAATTTGGTATATCTTGGTTATTCAACTACTCCTCCAATGAGCAAAGATGATGATATAGGAAACACGTGATATTTAATTGTGACAAGTCTGGAAATCCTAACCACACTTTTTTTACGATAAGACCTAGCTCAAGATCCAAAGTCCTCGTGATAATATTCAAAGAGTCAATGATAATAGCTCTTTAACTCACCCATAGGAGCCCTTCAAACGCACCTGATCTGATATGTTGGAAACTTAGGACCTTGCTTCATCATAATTTTAATTTATCATACTGTAAAGCTATTTAAAAAGTGGAAGCATATCTCAAATAGCTAATACTATCAAGCTTTATTCTAAATAGTCTTGTATGGGCAAAATATTGAGTATCTTACACTGATAATAAAAAACTTAGTATTTATAAATAAAGAGAGTTCTTCTTAAGTTATACGATAAATCATGATATTTAATAATTTTGATTTGATATAAATAAATATTAATTTTAAAAAGTTATGTCTGTAAAGTTAATAGACGAAAGTGTTGAATCTATAAAATAGATGATAATAGATGGGTGCTAGTTTCATGAAGCATTTAAAGTACAATTAATGTTTTTATGTGATCCATTATGCAGAAAATGTCTGAATATCCTTCCTAGCTAGGATTTAAAAACAAAATAAACAAAAGAAAATTGAAAATTATAATTAGTGATTCAAAATTTATTTATTTGAAGACAAATGAGTTAAAAAATTATAATTAGTGATTCAAAATTCCCTAAAAAAATTTAAAATTAGATTATCTAGGGAATTATCATACATTTTTTTTTCTTTTGAAGAAGGTACATCGATAATGACAAGCTCAAGTAAGTTTAAAACATTTGAGAAACCATCAAAATTTCAGTCCACCTTGTTATAGATACTTTGAGTCGCTAATTTGAAGAAGGATCCTGAACTTTGTCTTCTCAAACATTATTCAATTAATACCAAACAAAAGATATATTTTTTAACAAGTTGTATTAGAAAATTCAAAACCAAACATTTTGTTAACCGCAAATCAATTTATAATAATTAAAAGGAATTGTGCTTGACACAAGAAGTGGCAATAACAACCCTAGAGATTTAAAATTGCAAACAAAAGCTAAGGAATGGATTTAATTCCCCCTCAGCTGAATAAATTTGCGTTCAAACGAAAACAACCCTATTGCATAAAATAAGGAACCCAAACTAGTGATACACAATGATAATTGCTGCAAGTACCACTACTAAAAAAATATTTTAAAATCGTTAATTTAACATCGATTTTATGAAAATTAATGTTAACAAAAGCGCAATCATAGTAAACATTGACTTTTTTAAAAATCAATGTTAATAGTATGATTTTAACATCACTTAACATCATTTTTATTTTAAAAAAAAAAAGAAAAATGGATGTTGAGATTTTCATTTTAACATCGATTTAAAAAAAAAAATCGATGTTGTGAGTGTTTAGACAATATTGTTTTTTTAAAAAAATGATGTTGAGGTTTGTTTGACCTAAATAATAGTTGCAGTGTTGTAGATGTGTTATTTGACATTGTATTTGATCATCTGATGATGTTGTCCCTACTGTCAAAAACAAAATGGGTTAGATTCCTAATCCTAACCATAATGCTCAACCCAAGCAATCTGCGTTTTGCTTAAAATGGCCATGGAATGATGTAAACCCAAACTCTAACACTAACCCTAACCCCTGCAAGTTTGAGGGTCGTTGCCCATTGAAATCTCTCCAAAACCTTGGCTTAATCACTTTCAATGTTTTTAGCTTTATTTCGAGTCGAAAGAAGAAGATGAGTCCAACGACAACGTCGGAGTCAGAGGGATGGTGACTAACACCACTCTAAACCGAGAAACCCCCTTACCTTTCCTTTTCTTCGTCCACACAGCACCAGCCACCAAGGCACCAACAAACCATCGCACTTCAACTCAAATAGTCAACCGCAAACCACGTTGACCCCCCACCCGCCACCTCCAAAGAGAACAAAAGCAGGGACATGCACCGAGCTTCGTCGTGGAGGCTTCCATGATCAGATCTACTCTCGTTGCCAGATCTAGTTAGGCCTTATCCCTGTATCGTGGCCAGATTTCAAACTAAATCATTGATCTGAGATAGAGAGAAAGGAGTAAAGAATAGATGAATGAAGACGCGACAGAAAGGGATTGACAAACTCGCAGTCTCATTGTGCGTCATAGTGGAATCAAGAACCACAAAATTGAAGCAATGTGAACAGAAAGCGTTTGCGTCGACTCTAAGGACTGATATACTGCTAGCATATGTAGTTTTTAGGATAAAATAATTAAGAAATTAAACATAAAATATCAAATAAAGGCTTAAAATAGATATAAATTGTTTTATCATTAATTTTATTATTAATTATTGTTATTTTAATGTCTAGGAGCAAGAAATAGAAGAAAAGAAGCAAAATAAAGAGCCAAGCAATTCTGGAAATTCAAAATCAGCTTAAAGATAGGATAAGAAGAAAAGATACTAGGATTTTGCAAACTTGGCTATAAAGAGAGAAACACACAGACAGAAACACACATAGAAACAGAAAAACACACACAGAGGCAGAAACATAAAAAGGAGGCATTGAAGGAATTCAAGAAAATAGGAAGATCAAGAAGAAGGCCAGGATTAGGGGTTTGATTACTCTTCCTCTTTGTATTCTTTCTCATCTTCTTTATCATCATTGTATTGAGGCAGACATAATTATGTCTGGCTAATTCCTCTTTGATTGTGGTGAGGTCATAAGCCAATGTGAATTCTTGTGTGGATTGAATTGATATTAATAAAGCTCTTTATAATTGTTTCACTTTATCTTGTTCTTTAATTCTGATTGTCATTGATAGACTTGATCAATCTATTAGGGGTTCTGAGGGCTAGAATTCACAATAAGGATATTGGGGTTTTAGTTTCTGAAAGCGGTAAAGTAACAGTTTGACATCACCTAGGGATAGGGATGAAGGATTGCAAAGCATAGTATGCCAACTTAAAGCTTAATCTGAAAAGGGGTTGCTAAGAGATTAGAATTCTTGATTAGGATTAAAGGGTTAAAATGACTGAGAAATCAGAGTTTAACTAATTATTTAAGGCAAATCTTTGAGCAATTATATTAAGTGACATTAATTATCCATTCAATTACATGAGTATGGAACAGAGGTGATTGCGCTTTCACCACAATTCTTCTTCATAAATTCTGAAATTATCATCAATCTTATCTTTAATTTTAATTGCAATTTAATTCTGTTATTTTAATTCCTTCAATTCACAACACAAATCACAAATTATTTTATTTTTATTCTTTCCCATTTAAAGATAATAATTACAATAAAATTAGTGTCTCAATCCTCGTGGAGACGATACTCTATTTATCATTTTATTACTTGAACGATCAGTGTACTTGCCGTGAGTTACGCATCAACTTTTTGACGCAACAAGGAGCGGGAAGGAAGCAACTTTGTTGGAGTTCTACTCCCCAAGTGCTTGCTCTACAATTCCTTGCTCAAATTTGTCTTTCAAATCAAAACCAGAAACTGTAGTTGGCTCATTTGGTTCCAAGGTTTCAACTGTTGGCAGAAGAAATATTGTAAAGCAAGTTTACCTTGCTATTTATAATTTGAAGGGGGTACTTTCTTTATTAAAATGCTTGAAGCATCTAGCAATATGTTACTAAAAGTTGACATTTGCCTTATTGACCTGTACTTTCCCACATGTGCACATGTTTATAAGTTATAGATGGTGCTGATGGATTTTAAAATACTCATCAAATGAAACAATCTGAGTCAGCTAAATTTAGCATAGACCAGGTAATTTTATTGTTTGTATAATATGTCTACAATACATTACATAGGTTACTAGTATTAGTTGATGTATTTTTAGTCTCACAAATGACATGACTGAGTGTACGTGATTAGGTTGTTTTTCATTCTAAAAAAGGTATATATCATGTGGGAGCCGCTTTTGCTGCCTTCAACTTACAGGAGAAGCATGTGTACAGTCTTAGAGTCAGTTTTCTAAGAATTGCTAGAGATATACTTCCGTTAGATGACATATCTGCAAAGGAGACTTTACAGGTAGAATGTAAACCATAGTCAACTAATTAATGCTTGTAGTTGCACCATTGTATTTCTAATTAGTTGGTCTTAAGCATTATTCCTCTCATATTTTCAGCTACAAAGACTTAAACATTTGAGACTTCAAGTAATTAATTACTAAATGAATATATGGTGAATGCATGTTTAGTTAGAATAAATGAAGATTGAATAAGAAAAATTGGCTGTAAGAATTAATGCTAGTAAAAGATATGCCAATACGATGGAGAATATGAGACATGCATACCCTCTCTAGAAGAAATTGTTCTTCTATTGGTAATTGTGAGTTTGTGTTACATCTTCCACTGATTATTTCTAACTTCTTCAGTGACTGTAATTTACAATATTTACATTATTCCTGCTACCCATGTGCTAACATAAGTCATGTTTGTTGGAATAAGCTTTGCAAGACCAAAATCTGAAATATCGGGTGTAAGATCTTTTTCAAGTAGGATATTGCTTGCTTTTATATCCCTATGAACAATATATAAGCTCCTTGGTTCACCCAGTGATGGTGTGATCTTGTTCTCGGTGTAGAGCTTTGCTTCCTCGATTGGCACAATTGAATGAGCATGCTAAGCTTTTTATGCTAAGAAATGCTACATGGACAATATAGAATTTCTGCAAGGGGAAACCACAACCTACTTTTGATTAGGTATGAAGTTGTATGTTATGCATTGCATGGTCTGAAATATATTTAGTTTTGTTTTCTTAATTGTGATTCTCACATTTCAATCAATTTATTCTTTTCTTACACCATTTTATTTCTATTTGAAACAATCCCCTTTTCACTTTCTTTTTATTTCAAGTAAAAAACAACTTTACAAATATTTTTCTTTCTTTTCCTAAAAGTTGATGCATGAAAATTTTTCTTTCTTTTTTATATAGTAAGCAACTATGTGAGCTTATATGAATTCAATAGTATATTCTTCAATTCACTTAAAAAACCATGGTTCTTCTAGGCTTCTAGCCAACAAACTTGAAAAGTGACAATATGGAGAGAATGTTTGTGCTATTTATTTTCGGATATATTCTTGGCTTAAGATACTGATTAGACTCTACCTTTCAGCTACACTCACATTTTATATTCATCAAGTAATATGCAGTAGCTCTATATTTAAATGTATTTTTTCCATTCTTACAGGAAATATTTTTCATGATTAAGGCCTGGACGCATAGGCAAAGTAGGTGTACTTTTGGATACAATTGGTACTTACTGCTAATTAAATGTATGGCTATTTCTTATTTCTCCTATTTTGCAGGGAAATTTATGCTATGTTTTCTCAATGGAAGAAAAAGTATACTGTGACCCTAAAAACTATCAACCTATAACTAAAAGTTGACTTAACAATGGCCTTATGCATTTATGCTACTAAAACTTATCTCTTTAGATGTAGCATGTGAGAAAATAAATCTCCTCCCCTAAAGATAAAAACTATCTAGATGAGAACACTTAATGAGTAATCTGTGTGTGATACTATCATAAATCATCTCCATAAATATTCATCACTAAAAAGTCATTTTCTTTTATTTTACAAAAGTAATAGCCATTGTCTCTTCAAAAAAAATATTAGTAGGTACTTAGTACTATATAAAACAGAGGCTACCATACTAACCTGTGAATTTGATTTATCCTTTTTCTCTATCTTAGTACATGTTGGAGGACAACAAAAGGTGCTTGTATAGGTAATCATTGTAGACTGGTTCCAATATAGTTTTCTTTGAAATAAATTAATTTTTCCAACATTGCATGATGATTAATTCTGAGTTAAAATAAAGATGAATGATTCCTTTTATAGGGTCGGCTTTTAGGACAAGGGAGCAGAAAAGTTGCACCTGTTGACTTGCGCCCTGGAACAAATAAAATTGTTCTTCTCAGTGTGACTGTTGGATTACATGTTAGTATATAGTACTATTTACCAGTTAATATTTAGTACCTTTTTTGCTTGAACATTATGTTGCTTAGTCATTGATTTTTATTTTCCCTTTTTTTCACTGGAAGAAAGTTGGTTAGCATTATGAAATGTGGGAGGCAGGAATCACATGTCCAGTTTTGCTCCATTGTCTTGACAAAAAACATAAAGATTTGACGTGGAACAACTGGTCATATAAGGTCTGATGCACACAATTTTATTAATCGAACATATGTATTAATAAGTGTCAATTAATGGGACCAGGAAAAAAAATGTTTTCTAATTACAACATGATCTCCAATAGGCTGACCTAAGAGGAGAGGCTATGAATCTGGTATATCCCAATGGGGTCTCGTCTGTTGATTAGGTCCAAGAGTTACTAGCTACTCAAAGTCGATCACAGTTGAAATGGTACAAGGTGAGAGAATAATCACTTGCTTATATAGTTAAATAGTAGTATATGCTTTAGTTTTCAACTATTAACTATTCAATTTGGAACCTGCAGGCTTATTGTAATGCACCCAGGGGAAACAAACCATTGGCTTTGGACATGCAAAGCATAGGTAAGGGTTAAGTATGGATAAGGGCCAAACCTATAAAGTAGAATAAAATAATTTTATAAATTTAATAGAAAAGATTCAAATGCATTTAGATATGAGATATAATACTCTGCTGACTTCTAAAAGGTGGAAAAGGAAAAATTATTCTTGGTTATCTTGTTATTAATTGTTGCAAGTGTTTCTATCCAAAATCAAATGTGGCATGTCGATCTTTCGTTTGTAGCTTTATTTAAGACTAACTAGAACCCATGACTTAAACACATTAGCTGTTGTTTTCTGTAATGTCATCAAATTTTAGTAAACAAATATTTTTCTAAGATTTATTTTCAAATTATTTTGTCTTTGAATATCTGCTCTTTGTGCCTAAACTTTTATCTCTAGTGATTAATTAATCATTTCTTTTATTCCAAATGTGATAATCAGTTTATATCATAGTCAAAGAAAGGAAAACTGAAGAGATACTACCTATTAGCATCACTGACAAGTGATAGCTTTATGAATCATAATTTGAAAATAGGGTTTTTGTGTCAACTTGAAGAATATTATTTATAACATGCATTGTCTTTCTGCTTCAACCATAAGAATAATAATGTTATGATTATTCAACATCATATCCATTGCAATTATCAATTTCTTGTTATTATAGTGCTGGAATTGAATGAAAGATGATTATTTTGCATTAAAATTTTTAATATAAGTGTATTAAAATTTCTGTTTAAGCTTTTAATGTGTGTTTTAAAATTATAGAAGGGAAATAAAGAGAATAGGCCATATCTTTTTTTTTTTTAAAAATGACATTCTACATCAGTTATTTAATAAACGATGTAGAAAGTTATTATACAATATCAATTATAGAAAAAATCGATGTGAAAAAGACACTTTCTACATCAATTTTAGACAAAAATCAATGTTGTAAGTACTGTACAACATCGACTTTGACATAACTGATGTAGAAAGTGTATTACCACATCAATTGTTTTTAGGAAAATTGATATTTTTAGCGGACCACAACATCGATTTTTCAAAAAATTTATGTTGTTTTTTTGCATATTTTACATTTTTTTTGTTTATTTCTCATCAGACGATATCAATTTTCTTAAAATCGATAATGTGTAGTGTATCCTAACATCAATTTTTCAAAACTGATGTTAACATTGATAGTTTTAATGTTAGTGGTTTAAACTCGATTAAAAACCAACGTTAAAAGTCCAAAACAATCGATGTTAAAAGCTTATTTCTAATAGCGTATTCCTCAGGTTGTACATGAAAGTACAATGAACACACTTCAAATAACCAAGACGGGGGTGAATTGGTTAAAACATTCTTTTAAAACTTTTCTTTAAAACAATTTGTGGAATTAAAATGTGGATCATATCATTCAATAAAAGTGATTATCTTTATCAACCCTAGATAAAGATATTGAATTCTAAAACATTATTAGAATACAAATCACAAAGATTCTGAGAACCCTACTCAGATCTTTACCCCTTGAGAACCCTACTCAAGAAAGCTTGAAAGAACCAAAATGATTTAAACCATAGAAATTCTAAAAGAAAGAGATCAAGAAATACACAACCCGAGATCCTTAACAGATGATTGAATGAATGTATTAAGTTATCTATCAATCAGGTTGTATGAATGTCAATGTACAGACTAATCTTTCTTGAAATCTCTTTTTCTCACAAACACATCATTTCCAAAGTCAATAACTCTTTGATCATCTCACAAGATATGTCTCTAAGTAAAATCAGTTTCTTGATCTTTTGAATGCACTTAGAACTTTTGGTAAGACTCAATCTCAAAGTATATTTCGTTCTAAAAAATGTTTTGATATTTTTAAGTGCAGGCCCATAAAGCCTTTAAATAGAAAACTGATTTAACAGACATTAATCGATTAATCCGTTAAGGTAATCGATTATTTTAACATATGTAATCGATTAATTCAATCAAATAATCGATTAATATGTTCCTGAGCTTTTCTGGAAAACTTTCATGAACAACTTAATCGATTAATACGTAACATAATCGATTAACACAGACAACTAATTTACGAAAACAAGTTGCAGTAATCGATTATATGATAATGGTAATCAATTAAATCAAATAAGCTCAGATAGAAACAAGCCTTTGTAATCTATTACGCCTTACTTGTAATCGATTAAAGTAGGCACTCATTGTATGTAAAATGCACTTAGTAATCGATTACGATTTGCCTGTAATCGATTAAAGTAGTCAGACATATTTTGAAATAACACTTGGCAATCGATTACAGAAGAGTGGTAATTGATTACAAAAGAGTGGTAATCAATTAAAGTGTTCATCATGACTTTTCCAGAAATTAACACACATATGTAATCGATTACATAAGACTGTTAATCGATTAACACAGTGTAAAATCTAATTTTTCCAAAATCATAAGCCATGTGATATTTTTTGCAAATGCAAGCATTTAATCTTATATACTACATATGAATGCATGTAAATGAATTATGTAAATGCAATACAAGGATCACTAGGCAATGTACTTGAACCACTTAGACAAATTAAAAATGTCATCAAAATAATTGGGCATGTAAAAAGCTAAAACTTCAAGCCAAATACTTTAGTCTTGCTTTGATAAACTTGTAGCTCTTACTTCCAACTCCCCTTGTATCTAACAATCTCCCCCTTTTTGGCTTTGAACATGCCAAATTTAATTCAAATTCAATTGATCATTTGTTTAGCATTTAACTTCCTTGAGAGTGAAAGATAGCTTTTAACTTCCTTGAGGAATGAAAGGTAGGAATGAGCATTATGCTTAATCAACCTGAAACAAATTAGCTTTTTGCCAAGAACATGTGTTAAGTATATTAAGTTTCAAGTATCCATACATTTCATAATCATTTGCTCCCCCTTAATTAGACATATTTGTTAAAAAAACATAGCAAAGCAAAACAAAGCATTTGCATAGAACAAAACATCAATTATTTGATAATTTCTCCCCCTATTTGGCTAATTAAAGACAAAAATCAATAAAAAAAACAGAGGTAAGAAATTAAACTTCATTTCATTAATGGAAATAACTCAGTATATTAATCTTAAAACAGAACATAACATTACAGAAGAAACGTAATCAATTATTTCGTTCTTTATTAAGACATAACAAACCAGTAATCGATTATTCCGTGATGTAACCGATTAAGGCAGATAACATTGGAATCAGATGAGAGTTTTCATTGAAGTGTAATCGATTATACTGAGGGGTAATCGATTAAAATAGAGAATATTTGAACAGAGAAGTATTTCCTATGAGCTGTAATCGATTATTCCGTAAGGTAATCGATTAAGACAGAGCGAGACAGGAATCAGAATCCAATTTTTATGAACTGTAATCGATTATTTCGATAGTGTAATCGATTACATATCACAGAAAATGCCTCTAAATCAAGGTTAAGCATCAAATAGTCAATTCTTCCGAGTGGTAATCGATTAAACCAGAGCATTATGCAGAAAGAACAGAGTATATGCATTCAATTTTGAATTTCAAGCACATATAATGATATTGCTAGATGACATGTAATATTATACAGATTATCACACAACAAGCAAGCTAAGATATATTGGATTCATCAAGAATTCCTAACATGTTTCTAAGTGAATAGAATCTATCACTTGCTAAGGGTTTTGTGAATATATCAGCTAGTTGATTATTTATTAGTTTCAACAAACTCAATTTTGATATTACCCTTTTGAATGTGATATCTGAAAAAGTGATGTCTAATCTCAATGTGTTTAGTCCTTGAGTGCATTACTAGATTTATAGATATGTTGATTGCACTTGTGTTGTCACACAGCAAGGAAATTTCTTGTAGCTCAACACCGAAGTCTTGTAGTTGTTGCTTCGACCAAAGAATTTGTGCACAGCAGCTTCCAGCAGAAATATATTTAGCTTCAGCAATAGATAAGGCTACACATGATTGTTTCTTACAGTGCCAAGAAATCAAAGAACTTCCCAGCAAGTGGCATGTACCACTAGTGCTCTTCCTATCCAATTTGCACCCTGCAAAATCTGAATCAGAATATCCAATTACTAATAGAAGTACCTTTTAGATACCATAATCAAACTTTTAGTGTGGACTTAAGATATTTGAGAATCCTTTTTACTACAATAAGATGAGATTCCTTGGGATTTGCTTATATCTTGCACATAAGCAAACACTTAGCATTATACCAAGCCTACTTACAGTTAAGTATAACAAGGATCCTATCATTCCTCTGTACTTTGACTCATCAACACTTTTTCCTTTGTCATCTAAGTCAAGATATGTTGATGTAGCCATAGGAGTTGCAGCATCTTTACTCTTTTCCATCTCAAATTCTTAATCATTTCCAAACAATACTTTGATTGGCTGAGAAATGTTTCACTTGAAGTCTAAGAAAGAATGTCAATTCTCCCATCATAAACATCCTAAACTTGCTCTGCATAGAAATAGAAAATTCCTTGCACATAGACTGATTAGATGAACCAAATATTATATCATCTACATAAATTTGAACTATCAAAAAATCATTGCCTCTTTTCTTGATGAACAAAGTTTTGTCCACTTATCCTCTTATGAAAGATTGGTCAATCAGAAATTTGCTCAACCTTTCACACCAAGACCTTGGAGCTTGTTTCAAACCATACAATGTTTTTCTTAGTTTAAAAACATGATTTGGATGTTTAAAATCAATGAAACCAGAAAGTTGATCAACATATATCTCCTTCTCAATATATCCATTTAAAAATGCACTTTTAACATCCATTTAAAACAATTTAAAACCCATTAGACATGCAAAAGCAAGCAGCAACCTAATGGCCTCCAATCTAGCAACTGGAGCATATGTTTCATCCTAATCAATGTCTTCCTCTTGGTTGTAATCGTTAGCAACCTATATGGCCTTGCTCCTTATGATGATACCACTTTCATTAAGTTTGTTTCTAAAAACACACTTGGTGCCAATAAGTTTATGAGAAGAGGGTCTAGGAACTAATTCTCAAACTTCATTTCTCTTAAATTGATTTAATTCATCATGCATGACCATCATCCAATGTTCATCAAGTAAAGCTTGGTCAATGCTTTTTGGTTCAATTTGTGAAATAAATGTCATTGCACAACAAAGATTTCTTAAAGAGGATCTAGTAGAAACTCCCTTTGATACTTCCCCAATAATATTGTCAAGAGAAAGATCTTTAGTAGTTCTCCAATCCTTGTGCTCTTAAATGGGTGTTGAATGTTCCACTTTGTCATTTGAATCAAGCTTTAGCTTTTCATTAAATTGTATAACATCTTCCAATTGTCCTACATCATTATCACTTTCTTTTTCCTCCTTGGAGGTGTTAGATTTATCACAAATAACATGCAATGATCCTTCTACACATAATGTTCTTTTGTTAAAGATTCTATATGTTTTGCTTTGTAAAGAATAACTGAGAAAGATACCTTTATCAGCTTTAACATCAAATTTGTCAAGAGAATCTTTACCATTATTTAAAACAAAACATTTGCAGCCAAATGCTCTTAAGTGTGAAATGTTTGACTTTCTTCCTTTGTATTGCTCATAAGAAGTTTTCTTCAAAAGAGGCATTATGAGTAGTCTATTCAAGCTGTAGCAAACAGTATTCACTGCATCAGCCCAAAAATGTTTTGGCAAGTTTGTTTCATTAAGAAGAGTTCTAGCACCTTCTTCAAGGGATCTATTTTTCCTTTCCACAACACCATTTTGTTAAGATGTTCTTGGAGTAGAAAAATTATGGTTGATTCCATAATCCTCACAGAATTTTTCAAAATTTTCATTTTGGAACTCACCATCATGATCACTTCTTATTGAAACAATATTGTAAGCTTTTTCATTTTGAATAGTCTTGGCTAATTTTCTAAATGTTTTGAATGAATCATTGTTAGATCTTATAAACAAAGTCCATATGTATCTAGAAAAATCATCAACAATGACAATATCATAGTAATTACCTCCTAAGCTCATAGTTCTTGAAGGACCAAATAAGTCCATATGCAATAACTCAAGGGGTTTAGTAGTAGAAACAATATTTTTGCTTTAAAAAGAAGTCTTTGTTTGTTTCCCCTTTTGACAAGTATCACATATTTTATCCTTCTCAAATTTGAGCTTAGCTAAGTCAATGACTAAGTCTTTTTTAATGAGCTTATTCATATGATGCATGTTCAAGTGACTTGCTCTCCTATGCCATAACCAAGTATCATTAGTTTTACTGATTAGGCAACTAGTGTTGTGAATGAATGCATGCTCAATGGAAACTACATATATGTTGCCCTTCCTCTTACCAACATGTATAACCTCACCATTTTGACTATCACGGATCAAACAACAGTTATCGTTGAAGGAAACATTGAATTGACTTATCCTTAGGAGGTTATGTTTCAATCCTTCAACATATAGAACATTTTTTTATCATAGTCTTGAGGTTGTCTCTTATGTTTCCTTCTCCAACTATCTTTCCTTCGTTATTATCCCCATATGTTTGGTGATGTACCATCTTGAGTTCACTTTGCATTTTTGCAAGTTTGGTGATATGTCATCTTAAATCTCCTTTAAGCTTATTATTTGATTTTGCTAAACTTTGAGCCTCATCATGCATATCATGGAAAGCATCAATAATTTGATCATATTCAAAATTTACCTCAAATTCAGCACTAGAGAATTCTTCATCATCACTTAGAGTTGAAGTGAGACAAACATTTGCTTCTTCTTCATTCTCACTAGCTGATCCAGATGTTGTTGATTTATTATCTTCCCAAGCAATATGTGTTTTCTTTGGCTTTCCGTCTTTCTTAATCCTCCTTTCACCTTGTTGCTTCTTTAGAAAAACTGGGCAATCAGATTTAATGTGGTCAAGCTTTCCACATTCAAAGCATGTGAAGTTGGTGGATTTGTTGTTGTTGCTGTCCTTTTTGCTGTTGAACAATGATAGCTTTTTGTTCTTGCTTTTCTTCATGAAGTTTCTTAATTTCTTTACCATTAAGTTCAGGTTTTCATCACTCTCAGCTTCATCACTTGAATCTTCTTGTATATCCACATTTGATGATGCAACTTTTAAAGCTATACTCTTTTGTTTTTTATCTGCATTCTCAGAATGTGTTAATTGAGACACTTCTAATTCATATTCAAGTAGCTTACCGAAAAGTGCAGCCATAGACATCTTGGAGAGATGTTTGCATTCTTTTATAGTTGTAACCTTTGGTTTCCATGATCTTGTAAGACTTTTCAATATTTTGATGTTTAACTCTTCAACATCAAAAGTCTTTCCAAGACCAAGAAGATGATTCACTATGTGAGTGAACCTTGTTTGCATTTGAGATATGGTTTCTGTGGAGTTCATCACAAACATCTCATACCCATGAATCAAGGCATGTTTCCTTGATATTTGTACTTCATTCGTGCCTTCATGAGTAACCTCTAACATTTCTCACATCTCTTTAGCGCTTTTACACCTAACAGTCCTGAAAAACTCATCATAAGAAAGTGTAGAGGAGATCATATTTTTAGCCTTAAAATCATATTGCACTATTCTTTTTTCAGCATCTGTCATTTCATCCCATTCTTTGGGAATCAATTTACTATCAACAGTTTGCATTGGGACCAAAGGACCTTTTTTAATAGCATTCCATGCACTGTGATCATTTGATTGAATGAAAATTTGCATTCTATTTTTCCAAAAATTGAAATGTTCTCCCTCAAACATCGGTGGACGATTTAGGGAGGCACCCTCTTTGAAAGTAATCTGAGTGGTATTCATTTTCTTTATAAAAGATAGTGATCTTAAATAAATCTCAAGAACCAGCTCTTGGGCAAAAGAACTAAAATGGTGTTTTTTTTACAAAATATTTACCGATAAGGGGCTGTTTCACAAGTATTTACAGAAATGGAGCTGTGTAACATGCCTAATCCAGGCATGTTACAGCAACCCCAATTCTATAAATAAGGCCCCCTACCCCAGTTCCTTCATATATTGGCTTCCAGTGTTCTCTGCCTCTGCTAAACTGCCATCATTCTGGTGTTTTTTCATTTTTTCATAGATTTCTGAAGGTGTTATCAGTGACGAGAAACATGAGTTCAAGTGGTAATTCTGTTTGCGTTGTCTTATATTGGAATGGAAGAAAATATCAAGGCCAACAGGGTGTCATTTTTGAAGGTGAAACACGAGGAACCTCTGTGCGACGTACGTCAACCCTGAGTGAATTGCATGAAAAGATACGGCAAAAATTACGTCTGAATATCAACCAGTCAATCACTTTACTGACTGGAAGATTATGGCAACACGAGAAGTTCATGGGGTTTCAAATAATGGATGATGAAGACGTGGAGTTGGTACTAGAAGAATTTTCCAACCAAGGAAGGAAAGATTTTTTGGAGTTGTACATGGATATTACAGAAGTTGAGGATGTTGCTTTACCCATCCAGGCAGTTCCACATCGTACATCATCATATGCTGCTGGAGGGCCATCGTATGCTGTTGGAGGTGCATCGTATGCTGCTGGAGGGGCACCATTTGTTGGCGGAGAGGTAAACGTGTCTCAGGAGGATTCACATGACCCAACTTGGGTCATGGATGAGGATGAAGAGGATGACGATGATGAAAATATCGCAATGGAAGATCGGCTTCTTGAGGAGGATGCTAGTGCGTCGGATGAGGATCAGGATGCTGGTGTGCATCAGGAAGATGTTAATGTCGGGCCATCTGAAACTCGTCATCCTGCGGAGGGTGGTTCGAGTCAACCAGAACAAGGTAAATTAGCTAACGATGTGAATTAGAATGTTTTGTCATATAATTTGTTTTATATTGTTTATTAATATGCTTTTTAATGTCCATTAAATGATGTTATTTTGTTAGGTTAAATAAGTGTATCCTGTTTAACCGAAAGTGTGCAGGGTTTAGATGGTTTGGTTGGGGTTTAGTGCGTTGTGTTGGGTTTAGGGTTTGGTTGGGGTTTATGGGTTGCTGTTGAGGTTTAGGGTTTGATTGGG
>PYAF01003280.1:96085-106472 GCA_007407185.1 Glycine tomentella | reverse complement strand
AATCATCTAGCGGAGCCTCTTTATATTTCAAACTTGCCCTAGGAGAGTTCTCCATCATGGACTTCGCTATTCTTTAATGAGTTAAGTAAAGAACAACATGTTGAGTTCATGGGCCAAGGCTCCTTCCATTCATTTATATTATTCTTAATTTTTCTTGATAAAGGTCATATATCTTTCCCTAGCTCTTGAACTAATTCCTAACTTGCGTTGGTTGTGGTTGTTGTTGTATTCCTTTATAATTTCCTCTCAGATTTTTAGTGGAGTAGTTCCATTCAAAAACACATGCCAAAATTTTCTACAACAGTACACCTTCATTGTCTCTCTTTTTTTGGTGTACATACACCTACATTTTCTCTTTGTAAACTTTTAAGGAGATAATCTATAAGCTATATGATAGAATTAATTTCCTATTAATCTTTAACCATGCAAAATCCATTAGTAACATTAGAATAATCAAATAACTGAAACAATTCAGCTCACACAATAGTAGTAGTAGTAGTAAGAGAAGATTAAAAGAAAATGCAGGTACCTGTAGACCCATATTCGGAGACCAGCACTAATAAGTTCTCGATATATAGGAAGCATAGATAATGGAGAATCAGTCCAATAGTTCCCAACAATATCACTGTTAAGAAACCCCTTTTGAATCAAACACGTAATAAATAATAGAATAGGCCTCAAGAAAACATATCAAAAAATGGTTATAAATAATACCTGCAAGCTTTCCATGCATAAGGAATCCCAGTTACATTGGCATGAAATGCCACCTGAACTTCTGGACGGTTGAAATACAAATCAGAATACCTTTCAGTACATGGATCATATGCTCGAGACATCCATGGCTGAGTTTGGAAGCCAAAGGCAAGAGGAAAAGAAAACAAGAAGAAGAAAAAAATCAATGAAACAGTCTACCAGGAGTGACCAAAATCTAAAATAAACAACTACAGGTGCTATACATTTTAAGAATGAAACATGCAATGAAAAGTTCAAACACCTATTTTGCTTCAGGAAATTTAGCAATTGCAAAAAATGTTAGTCTAGAAAATATGACAGTCCTAAACTCCTAATCTTAAATAGACTAGTACCATTTTCCTTAGCCTTTCAAAAAAAAATAGACTAGTAACCATGTAATTTTAAGATAAAAAAAACTTAAACAAGAATGATATTTAAACAATTGATTGCATTCACAACAGAAAATCAATATGGTTTAGTTTTTAGGACCAATATGTTCTGTTTTCATCTAGATTATTTTGCAAGTGAATCGTACTGCAAATATCATCCTCACCTCAGTAAATTCCTAGAGATTGTAAATTTGTAATCAAAATGCTCCTATGTTAAATTCCAAGATTTCAGAAGCTTATTAACCACTTCAATAACTTTCTTGAGGAGATAATATTTCTCAAGAAGCAACATAAGTATTAGAAATTGAAGCTAATTCAGTTTTCATTAAGAGAACACTATTCTGGTTTGACAACTACAATGCAATGAAAAGAACTTGCAATCAGACATGGAGTTTATTGGTAAATGCAATAAGTGGCAATAAAAGCTTACATAGCGCCCCTTCAAGCCGCGTCTGAGTGATGCTGTATTGTTACAAGGCCGCGTATAAACGCTATATGGATCGATGTTTCCCTGCTCCACATTTGCAACTCTGAGAGCCTGCATGCATTGCACTGATGGATGCTGAGAGGAACCAAAATTGCAGGCAATTCTTAGCATCCTATACGTGGAATCTGAAACCAAACCATGGGTCCACCAATATTCAAATGTGCCAATATAATCATGATAATCATCAGTAACAGCATTACCAACCTGATAGCAATCAGAGAAAAATCAAATCCATTATGTGAATACAACAAGGTAGTGGTAATTCTCCCTTAAACATAAAAAGATTATAAAAAAATGTACAATCATTTCATGAATCTTAGAGTCTCACCATAAATCCCTTAAAATTTATAACTGGATTCTTGATTCCCTTATTTTTCTCGTAAACAATTTGAGCCAACTGGGGAACATAGTGACCTGAAAAGTATTTCAAAGAAATCCAATTGATAATTACAGTACCAAAATCCTTATCTAGAAAACTAACACATCAAACACAGAATCACCTGCATAACTTTCTCCAGCAATATAGAATTCTCTATGCTTATATTGAGGAAATCTTTCAAACCAATTAACAAGAAAAGTATATGCATCTTCAGCTGCAAAGTCAGAAAACCCATATCCCCGGATACACATAAGCATGTCAAAACCACAATTCATATACAAAAAACCATTGTTGCAAAAACAAACAAAACAGGCATGAAAAAACAAATGTGTTACTACGAGATAATACATTACCTGTTTTCTGGTCACCAAATGTATACAGATCTGTTGACTTATTGGAATATGAAAAACCAACACCAGCAGGAGAATCAAGGAACAGTATATTTGCCACTGCAATGCAATACCCCAAAATAAAAAAAGATATAATATATATTGTTACAAAAAACACTACAAAAACAACAACCATTGGAGATGGGAACAATTTCACTTACAATTGTTCCAAGCATAAGGGTTCAAGTAAAGTGACTTGCCATCAGGCCTAATGTGAAAAGGCCCAATTTCCTCAGATGCACCATAAGCAATAGAGGAACATCCAGGACCACCATTGAGCCACAACACTAGTGGCCTTGACTTTGGTCCACGCTTCACTGGTGCCTCCACCAACCAGTAAAAAAGTGATCTTCCACTTTGCTCATTCACAGTCACATAACCTGAATACTGAGCAAATCCCACATTCTTTGGCTGCCCTGGAAGCTGAGTAATTCTATCTCTCTTCTGATCTTCAATTGGGGAAGCTAAAGAATCCACCCCACAAATGGACAAAAGCAAAACAAGATACAGTCTTGAAGGATAACCCATCATGATGGTTCTGCAAACTAAAAAAAGAAAACAAAGACCCAGAAAAAAAAGTACTAAAATAATTTATTGGTTGGGTATCCTTTTTAGATGGCTACAACTACTTATTATAAACCATGGAAAAAGAAAGCAGACAATAATGAGAGAACCAATGGAAGTACTACAAAAAGGGTCAAAGTCCAAACACAGTTATAGAAAAAGATCTAGATTTCAATGCCAGAGATATGAAGCAGATTTTACTTGTCCAAAATCAGATTTTCTTGGAGGAAGAGAGAGAGAGAGAGTAGAGTTACTCGGAGGATGAAAACAACAAAGAGAGAGAAAGAGAAGTGAGAAACACATTGTATAAAGCTGGCAACATATTTATAAGGAAGTTCCAATGATTGTAATAATGAGTTGTAGCAATTAATTTAGCACCATGCATTCGGTCGTCAACTAAATCATCATTTCTTTGAATTTTCTTTGCTCTTTCTGTTTACTGCTTATGCTTTGTGCATCAGAAGTTGACTGAAGCAGTTGGATGCGCACATGGGAGCACTAAGTTTCCATTCTTGAGGCTAAAGATGGTTTTTGAAACTATAACATTACAAAAATCGTGTCATAATAGTCTTTAAAATTAGAAAAAATATCAAATAAATTTATGAAATTGGAGTCTATTCGTGTCATTAGTCCTTGTTAACTCTGTTATGGACTATAGTACTTTATAAAATTTAAAGACCGTAATAAAACCAAGTTATATAGTATCCTACGATGCAGGGATAAATTTAAAGAAAAAAAAATCATCTATAATCAATTTAAAGGAAAAAAATTATATCTACAAATTTATTAATTTCTTATATTGTTGAAAAGTAATATATTATTAATTCAAATATCTTTAAATATGTATGCTAATAGTTCTGTGAGCAACTCTCTTTTATATAATATATGATTAGAGACTAATATGACAGTAATTTATTTAACCTTTTGGTAATATATGATTAGAAACTACTTTACTTCTTTTAGAAATTCTGATTGTTAAATACATTTTGTCTTGATCAACGTAACTATGAAACTAATAATCTTACTGGTCACCACTGGACCAATAATAGGTACAAGTTGATAGCTGACTTATATATTTTAATTAAGTATTTTAAGTTAAATCTTGATTGAGTATTGAATATGAAATAAATTATATTGAAAGAGAAATAATTATTTTATATGAGTTTAGGATTTTCAATGAAAATTATTTTTTATGACCATAATTACTCTATATCATTATTATGATTAAAAACAAAACTCACACCATGGGTGGTAGTTAGAAAAAGTATTTCCCAAATGAGGTCATGAATTTAGTTGCGGTTGGGTGAATTACCATTTGATGAGAGTTGAATGGACTTTCCATAAGAAATTGTAAGGTGTAAGAAATGGTAATAAAAGAATATTCTAAAACGTGTGGGGTGTATGAATGTGCTGTATATGATATGATTTTATGATTATGAAGTAGTGATGTGCTTGTGAAAGTAGATCCAAGAATGAAAGCAACTATAATCTGAAAAATATTGGTTCAACAAGGGTAAATCTGAGAAGAAGAAAAACTAAGTGCAGTTCTTTGTGGGCCTAACGTTTTCTTCTGCTCCTTGGGCTGACCTGGATTGATGAAGCATGCAGTTTGGAGATCTAATGACCAGATCTAAAATAATTTAATAATTAATTTCTGTTTTGAAAATTTTAAAAATGTTGAAACATAAATTAGCAACCACTGAAACATAATTTTTTGTTTATTCCTAAGCCTAACCGGCGTGAATTTTGCCAAATTTGACACGGACTTGTGTTTAATTTAGACTACAATGTAATTTCTGTTGTTTTTATTTTCTTAAATTTATTATTTTTTAGTTTCTTTATTTTTTAATTAAAAATTTGATTCTTTATTTTTATTCTTAAAATTGTAGTTTTAATTCCTTTTTTAACTAAGATATTTCCTTTTTCACTTTAAAAAATTCATCATTTTAATTCTTATGATCAATTTTTAACGTTAATCTTTGCATTCCATTAACATTATCTGACACATATTTATTTATTAATCATGTAACATATATTTTTTAATTATTTAATTGCTAATAAAATTAATTTATAAAATATATTGAATTAAAAAACTACATAATCAATGCCTGAAATTGATTATGAGGATCAAAATTATAAATTTTAAAAATAAGATATAAAATGTCTCAATTAAAAATGATGAGACCAAAATCACAATTTTTTAAAAATAAATGATGAAATATTTCAATTAAATTAAAAATAGAGGACTAAGATCATAAATTTAAAAAATAAAAAATACATTTTAATATTTAATTTAATATAAAATTATAGATATCGTTACACACAACACATGCGCACAACCTCTCTCGTATATTATTACATAGTAACAGTTGTTAGAAGAATAAACAAAATTCAGAAGGGAAAAAGGTCATATTAACCGGTGTTTGCAAAATATTATTAATATATAAAAAGGTATTAGATATTGAGCTGAAAAAGTGTATTGAAAATCATTACAAGAATAATATATAACTCTTTGTCTATTTTAAATAAAAGAAAAATTAAAATAAAATAACTAATAAGATGAGAATAGTGAATAGTTATTAAGAAAAATAATAATGAATAAAAATTAACAAATGATAAAATAGTAGGAAATGTATATATCGAATGAGATATTCTCTTTATTATTAGTATAGTTATTAAAAATTTAGGAAAAATATTTCACTTTGTATAATATTCTTAAGACACTAATTAATTTTTGAGAGAGAGAAAAAAAAAAGTTGTTAAAACAGTTAATGTTTGAATGAATTGTGGATTTTTTTAGAGAAATTATGGATTGTGTTTTATTTCCCGGTAGTTAAACAAATCAATGAAATCATCGTATGATACTAAAACGTGCCATGTTGAAACTGGAAAGTGTCGGTGAGCGAAAATGCTAAATAGACGGGTTAGAAGTTAGAACCATGAGCCTCGCGTCAAAATACTTAAATTATCTGTGACTTTAAAAAATTTAATTTATTCGGAAACATTAGTCTTTTTTTTTAAGCACATGCAACTTTTACTTAAATTTTTAATTAAATTTAATTTTAATCTCTTTATTATTTAAAATAAAGATTTAATTCTTATATTTTTAAATATGTAATTTTGATTTTTTATTTTGAAAGAGATATTTAATTTTCTAGTGCTGCAAAATTTGTAATTTTAATTATTCTGACAAACTTAAAGTATAAACTTTAATTATAACTATTTTATATCAATATAATGATGTGAAAAAAATGAAATGTGAAAAAACTACACAAAATATAAAGAAAAAAAATTGATAATGCAACTTCTAAAAATTTAAAACTAAAACTAAAAAATCATTTTTTTTTCAAAAGTAAAAACTAGAATATCCTCCCAATATATATTCATGGAATGTAACTAGATTAAGATTCAATGATGTAAAATTTTGTTGTATTTATATATGGGATAATAATTTATTTAATAAAATAATTCATATTTAATTTTATTTGTGTATAAAATTTTCTTCTATAAATAATAATATGATTTAAATTGATCTTTAATGATAGATTGAGGGACACTCATATTTCTAAAAAAAATATTTTGAAATTTACACATTATCAACATAACAAATTTTGCATCATTAAAACTATTTTAAATATAATTTTTAAACTAGCATTTTTAAATATTATATATTTTTCCATTTTTCTTGCATTACACGAGACGCCAACTAGTTAATATAATACTCTAGGTTGCTTCAAAAAAAAAATCCTATAGTAGTAACTTATTTGCATAAATAGAAGATAAGTATCATATGTTTACAATAATCCATGCCTTTGTAAATAATACTGTATTATAATATAAAATATTTATCATAAATAAAAATATAATTTATTGTTATTGAGCGTATAGATTAACTTATACATGGTTGTTTTAACTAATTATTTATAATCATATGTGAGAAACAACGTCAAATACTTGCAGAGAATATATGCAATCTTTGCCAAAAAGATATTTTTATGACATATTTTATATATTCACAAATATTTTTTATTAAAAATTTTAGTTATATAAATTTTTTTTAAAAGGAATAAATATTTATTTTGTACATCACATAATTTAAAATACTAGTTATTAAAAAATACCATGGCTCCTTCAAAAAAATATAATGGTCAAATAAAATAATTATGAAAAATATAAATAGTATGTACTAAACAATAATTAATTATAATTTAAATTAATACACGTCTTTGTAGTTTGTACTTTGTACAAAAATATCAAATTTTAGGTCTTTTCTAAAAACTCAAAATATGGAGAAAGAGATATGTACCGTCTATCTTTTGCCTAATATGTTTAAAAATAAGATTAAAATATATTTTAATTTTTAATAAATACTTAAATTTTGTATTTATTTTTTATTTATATTGATTTCTAATAAAATAATAATTTTATTTTTGGTTCATAATAGTTTTCTTAATTTTTGATAAATTAAGAAATTTTATGATTATTTTTAGTAAAATTTTATTAGTCTTTATTAAATGAATTAAACTAAATGATAAATGAAAAATATTTATTAGAAAATAGAGACAAAATTCATTAATTATCAGTAAAGAAAACAATGTCAAGAACTAAAAATCAAATTATTATTTTATTAAAGACTTAATGTAAAAAAAATATTAAGAAATAAATACAAAATTTATTGATATTTTAATTACCTAAAACATATTTTACTCTAAAAGTAATATTAATTATACTTTTTAAATGTTTGTGTTATTTTTTAAAGCGAAGAGTTAAAAATAATTGAAAAAAATAAACGCACAAAAAAAAAAGGAATCTGAAAGGCTCTTGAAGAAGATGCCGAATAAGACTCGACACGTCAACCCTAGTATTCGAACCCACGCGCTTCAACCGGAACGTGTGAACACTGCCATCTTCACTTTTGTTGTTTTTACTTTGACTCTGTCAGCGCAAGCTGCGGGAAGGGAAATCGGTGTATCATCCCACAAACTGTCCTCCGTTTCCCCCCTTATTTGTGACTTTATTTTTACTTTTCTAAATTTGTTTTGTTAAAGAGATAGGGTAAGTTCGCAAGCTGCAACGGTGAAAATAAATAAAATAAGTAGTTAATGTTTATATATTCATACTAAAAAAATAATTTCAATCATAAATCCTTACTATTGATTAAATTATTTTAAAGTTAAAATTTATTATATATGATGAATTAAATTATAATTGCATGATTATGTAAAAAAAAATACACTATCAATGTATAACTCTCTTTTTTATAAATAAAATGGAATATTTTTTTTTGTTTTATTGGTTGGATATGTTGTAATAAAATAGAATATAATTCTTATTCTTTTTACCCAATAAAAAATAAAATAGAATATGTTTCACACTTTTTTATTATTTCCATTAAAAATTTATAAACCAAAATAAAGAGAATATAATTGTATTTCATTTTTCTTTATTTTTCTATCAATCTAAATATTGCTTGAGAAAGATAGGAAAGTATTGCCATTGCCTATTTTTTCCCTCTCGTAGCCTAAATTGAATTAAATAAAAATAACATGATAAAATTGCATTAGACAAATTATATTTTTTAGAAATACTCTTACGTAAATACAAAAAAAAAAATACTCTTATGTAAAAAAAAAAAAAATTGCTTCGCATGTTCTTATGTAAATTGCAACAAATTAATTGTGCGCATACAAGTAATTTTTTGGAAAGAATTGTTCTGAATGAATCATAAGTGAGATTTGAGAAGGATAATGATGAGAAAATGATGTGAACTTACGGAAAAATATATAGGTAGTGAGTAGTGACTAGTGAGGTGTCAAATATTGTATTGAAAAAATGCACATCAAGTCAATGTGTATTTTCTACCTTAAACCTACCCAATTTCAAACTTCCAGCTAGCACTTTAAAAGCAATTCTTCTTTTCTAAATATGTTAGTGATGTTTTGATTCTATTCTTAAGACAGAGAAAAAAATAATCTGAAAAAAAGTCAAAAAAATATCACAGTAACATGATCACGTCTAAAAAGAAAGACTCAAGTCAGCTCATTGGCTAGTGACTATGTCTATCCCCTGTCAAAGAAGTTTTTCTACTGTAACTATAAACTATAAAGATATAAAGATTGAACGAGGAGGGAAAAAACAATTATCTAAATTTGGTAAATGAAAATTCAAATGAAACGCGGGAATAGGGAGTTAACTAGATTACAATTTACAAGACTACAACAAGAGTGCATTGGTCTACCCCTCAGCTGGAGTTGATATTTGTGTAGCAACAATGTAGCAAAGGCATATCATCCCCATCAATATTTTCGCATGTTTAGATTATAGATGAGATAAATTAAATACATAAAAAAGTAGAGGACATGGCAAGAGATACTTTTTGTCTATAATACTGATATTTTTTTATCGGAAATAATAATGTTTGAGATGAAAAATATTACTATGAATTATATAAGAAGAGATAATTTGTTTCACTATAAAGAATTGTTTTTTTTAATGAATGTATGTTATCGAATTGGATTTGAAAAGATTTAGAGATTATGGTTATGATCTTCTTGTTTCAAACCCATGACCCAATAACGATATTAAAAAAATAAACTATTAAATCGTACTTGACATACTTTTAAAGAAATTATGTGATACACCATGACAATCTAAGTTTTATTGATTCTTGATATATTTATTATAAATCTCTTAAAAATTATATATTCATTTAGTGATTATGTGAATTTGATTAAGCAGTTAAGTTTGAGGCAAAATGTTCATCATTCACACTTTGTTTTGAATTTGATTAGCTAGCCCTTAAATTAAAAAGAAAAACATTTTTAGCAGTAAGAAAAAGTGAGACGACCAAATTAGTTGTATAAAAAATAGTCAGATCACGTTAATAAAAATAGTGCAAAATGGTGATATGGTTATATACATTTGACATGTATCTATTTCTCAGCATCACCACTTTTAAAGATTCACAAGTTATCAACACCCATTATATATTGTCTGACAATTTTATTTTACCATAAACTAGCAACGGGATGTATTGCACAAATTTTTTATTACAAAAAAAGAAAAATAGAGAGTAAAAACATAGTAAAGTACTTCTAAAAAAAATAGTAAAGTAAAAAGAAAAAAACCTTGAAAATTTTCTGAAGCCAACACATGATAATGTCTGGACAATCTTATAATACCATTGATTATATATGAGATAAACCTTTCGAAAATCTTAAAAAATATTTTTATTTTATAAACTTAACTGATATTACAAATGTAAAACAGTATTTTATTTGTTAGGTACTGTTTTATTTTATAATATTAATTTATTTATACTTTTTTTTATTTGTTATGATTTATTTGATTCATTTTGATAGTTTCTTTTATAAGTTTTTAATGATTACGATGATATTAATTTATATTGAAATTTTTAGCAATTAGAATATGATTTTTTCAAACATAA
>PYAF01003280.1:72552-95985 GCA_007407185.1 Glycine tomentella | reverse complement strand
GATTTTTTTAATTCTAATTCAATACACCCTGATTATTTCATTTTGGTCTAATTTCTAAATTTATTATGTTTAATTATTTTATTTTATATAATTGAATCATAAACATAACATATTTATTTTAGATATCATAAATAAATGATTTAATTAATTAAAATATAGGAAATAAAATAATAAAATTTAGGAAAGGCTGATGATTGAACCACAAGTGAAACTTTTTAAAATAGGGTGACAAATATTACAAATTAAATAAAATAAAGATATCAGAATTGTATTTAAGTCAAAGTTATATTATTCTAACAAATTTTTTATAAGATAAAGATTTAGTATTTAGATTAAACAAATTATGGTTTTGGATTTTTCATTTATTTTAATTTTTTTTGTCCTAGATCAGAGATTGAGAATGAGTCCTCACACACTGGTAAAATTGTATTTTTGTAACTTGTTGGTCATAGATTCGAATCTGAAAATTGTCTCCCACACACTTTACATGTTTATAGTTATTTACATGACATTTTTAAATGATATAAGTCTTGGATAAGAATCTACAATGCACTAGAATTCCCTTGTTGATGATCCTTTACTCCGACAATATCTACGATTTATCGAACAATGTGATATCTCACATGGGGTAAATATTTATATGCAAGGGTAAAACTATGTATAATATTTCTCTCCCTTACCTTCATATAGCGAAGAGCCTTTGAATAATGAAATATATAGTCATAGGTCAGATTAAATGTGTCTCTCAATCCATTCATCGTTGATTCAAGAGAATTTTGCATGTGATGAAAATAAAACACAAATTCTCTTAATAAATAAATAGTTATTATTTATGTGAAGGCAATAAGACCATCAACCAATTTATCAATCCTTTAAGTTATTTCAAATTTTGTTAAATCTAAAGACTAAAATGAAAAGGGGATAATTTCAGGAAATAAATTGAACATTTATTAAAAACATTAAATGTATAATTGACTATTAAAGGTGAGAAGGGTAGTATGGTAAACTGAGAAGGCCGTTTCCTGCTAGCGTAAATAACGGCCGAAAAATGGGCACTTTGATTACCCAAGAGAGACCCATATAGAAAAGCTGATTGACGAAAGAAAATAAGAAAGAAAAAAACAGTGAACGATACGAAAAAAGAATAGAGAAAGGAAATGTATATAATAATATAATATTATAGGGCGGATTCGAAAGGAGTTTGAAATATGGTTTTATAAGAAGCGTTGAGATCCGGTACCACACTTTCTCTCTCTATCCCTATCTCCTTCTCTCTCTCAAGGTTCTCTTTTTCCCTTATCATCTTACATTCTCACTTTCTCACTTTCTCGCCCTACACAGGTTTTCCACCAGCCAAGAAACGGATAGAAGAACAATTTCCATAGCCAAACTAAGAAGAAAGAGAACACAACACAGCACTGACTCAGCTACATGGCCTCACTCTTCGATCTGACTAATCACCGCCTCTGAACTCCTTCTTCTATCCGCGAAAGCCGCAGGTTCGGTATCGTTTTCTGGCCGGAGCTCCGCGAAAGCCCTAGGTTGCTTGCGGCGCTGCGATTCGGCTGCCGCGTGTTCGATCTGCGGGCGGGGGGACCTTGCGTAACGGCGTCGTGTGGTTCAGCTCTGTGAACCCTAGGTTTTGTTTTTTTTTTGGTTGGATCTGGAGGTTGGGATTCGGACGCGCGGCGGCGACTGCGGGCGTGGTGGTGAACCCTACGTATTGTTTTTTCTGTGGCTGCCCATGCTATTGGGTTGGTTTTGATGCCGCCTGAACCATTGCCTTGGGATCGAAAGGACTTCTTCAAGGAGAGGAAGCACGAGAGGTCCGAGTCGCTTGGCTCCGTCGCCAGATGGAGGGATTCCTCGCACCACCGCGACTTCAACCGCTGGGGATCCGCCGAGTTTCGCAGACCGCCAGGTGAGTTTTCATTCCAAATCTCTTTTTCGTTTGGCCTAACATGCCGGAAAACTCCCTCATCGGTTATTTATTTATTTAGGTTTTGTTATTTTCTTTAGCAGAAGAGTTTTTCAGTGATTAATGATTTGGTGGATTCTCCTTTGCGTGTTCGATATGTTTTTGAGGGTGGACCTTGGGTTGTTTTTGAAGATCCGTGGCTTCTGTTGTTACTATTGGAATATTTTTAATTTCTGCCTATAGGAGGGTTTATTCTTTTTCCTTTTTGCTAGTTTCTTGTGTGCCTTATTTTTTGGTTTCTGTTATTGTTTTTCCTGGATGCGCGAATATATCCTTTGTTTGTGTTGATTTTTTTTTGTATTTTTCTTTTTTGGTTTCGAATATTTTCTGAAGGTCATGGTAAGCAGGGTGGCTGGCACCTGTTTTCCGAGGAATCTGGTCATGGGTATGCGATTTCTCGGTCCAGCAGTGACAAGATGCTGGAAGATGATAGTCGGCCGACGATCTCGCGGGGTGATGGAAAGTATGGCAGAAGCAGTAGGGAAAATAGAGGAGGACCCTTTGGTCAGAGAGATTGGCGAGGGCATTCGTGGGAACCCAGCAATGGTTCTATGAATTTTCCCAGGAGGCAGCAGGATGTGAACAATGACCAGAGGTCAGTAGATGATGCCCTAGCATATTCCTCTCATCCACATTCTGATTTCGGGAACGCTTGGGATCAGCACCACTTGAAAGACCAGCACGATAAGATGGGTGGTGTAAATGGGTTCGGAACAGGCCCAAGAAGTGATAGAGAGAACTCTCTGGGTGACTGGAAGCCACTTAAATGGACCCGCTCTGGAAGCTTGTCATCTCGAGGCTCAGGTTTTAGCCACTCAAGTAGCTCAAGGAGCATGGGAGGAGCAGATTCCCATGAAGTGAAGGCCGAGTTGCTACCCAAAACTGTGACTGCTAATGAGTCGCATTCAGGGGAAGCTGCTGCTTGTGCAACATCTTCTGTGCCATCTGAGGATACAACTTCCAGAAAAAAGCCTAGGCTGGGTTGGGGCGAGGGACTTGCAAAGTATGAGAAGAAGAAAGTTGACTTGCCTGATGCAAGTGCAAACAAAGAAGGTCCTGTCTTGTCTACTGGCAACACAGAACCTTGTAATCTCCTCAGTCCCAGCTTAGTTGATAAAAGCCCAAAACTTTTAGGATTCTCAGAATGTGCATCTCCTGCAACTCCATCTTCTGTTGCCTGCAGTTCCTCACCTGGTATGTTGCGACACTGTTTTTTAAATAATCTGTGGTGAAAGAGCTATAAAAGCAAAATTGCAATTTGTAGAAAGGTTTAGTACTGGCAATTAATAATATCTATTTTTTATCTCTCTCTCACACACACACATATAGGATTATAGTGAATAATACTGTGATACTATGAAATTTATCTTGGTATTTCATACAGAATTGGGGTGGAATAGTAGTCATATCTGGCAAGATTTATTTTTCAATTTTGTTTACTACATACTGTTTTTAGTTGTTATTACAAAACTCAATTTTGTAGCATTGCTTCCCTGATTTTTCCTTTTCCTTTTTACTCTGGGAAGATCTCTTACCCTTCTAAGTCTCGTCTCTTTGTAGTCATCTTCCTTTATTATAAAAGCTTTGCTTCATTGATGTTACTGAGTCAAAACTATAGGGACTGAAGTTTTCCTTAAACATAAACAAAAGCTCTTTTTGAAATCTTTCTTTGATTTATGAATGTAGATAAGAATCAACATTTCAACAGTTGTATGCCCTTTGTTGTCGACTAATGTTGAGATGCTGTTTCTTGAACATTTATTTGTATTGTAGCTTCTGTTTTCAAAAATAACTTGGATCGGAGCATGAGATGTAGGAGAGTTACAATGGACATAATATATTATGAGATCAATATCCAATAGAATGATTAGTCGAGTCAGCATATTAAATCCTTAATTGGATAGGAACATATCCTATATTTTTCTGCTTTGTTTTTTCGATAACATACTTTCTCTGAGCTTAGATGAAAAATACTTGGATTTTCACTCAAATTTCCTGTAATTGTATTGTAACTGTTGTATTTTTATATATATGTGTGTGTGTGTGTGTGTGTGTGTTCCTTTTATGTGTTATTTATGTGCCAAAACCTAACCTCAACCTTTTAGCAGGTATGGATGATAAATTATTTGGCAAGACTGCAAATGTGGACAATTATGTTAGTAATTTGACTGGTTCACCCGTTCTTGTGTCTGAAAGTCACTTTGCAAGGTTTTCTTTTAACTTAGAGAAGTTTGATGTTGACTCCTTGAATAATTTGGGTTCTTCAATTATTGAGTTGGTACAATCTGATGATCCAACTTCTCTGGATTCTGGTCCAATGAGGTCCAATTCAATTAGTAAGTTACTGATATGGAAAGCTGACATTTCAAAGGTGTTGGAGATGACTGAATCTGAAATAGATTTACTTGAAAATGAACTGAAGTCACTAAAATCTGAATCTGGGGAAACATGTCCTTGTCCATGTCCAGTAACCTTGGGCTCCCAGATGGTAGGTAGTGATGAAAAATCCTGTGAAGAACATGTTTGGGTCTCTGATCAGGTCATCCGGCCAGTACCGTTGAAAATTGTTGATGATCACAATACGGAAAAGATGCCTCTTTCAACTAATTTACATAGTATCCATGAAAATGGCAAGGAAGAGGATATTGATAGTCCTGGAACAGCTACTTCTAAATTTGTTGAGCCTTTGCCTTTAATTAAAGCAGTTTCTTGTGATAACAGGGGATATAATAACTTCTCCCGGGACTTGGATACTGTTCTGTCTACAGCTGTGAAATGCCTAGTTCCCTGTACTACTAGGAAAGAAGCTAGTGTGTCTGCTTGTGTTGTTGGCAATACTTCTATGGAGCTAAAGGATAGCATGGATATTTTATATAAAACAATTATTTCTTCCAATAAAGAATCTGCCAACAGAGCTAGTGAGGTATTTGATAAGTTATTGCCCAAAGATTGTTGCAAGATTGAAAAGATGGAAGCAAGCAGTGACACATGCACCCATACCTTCATCATGGAAAAATTTGATGAGAGAAGGCAATTTGCAAGATTTAAGGAGAGAGTTATTGCACTTAAGTTCAAAGCCTTGCATCACCTGTGGAAAGAAGATATGCGCTTACTGTCTATCAGGAAATGCAGACCAAAATCTCACAAAAAAAATGAACTAAGTGTGCGATCTACCTGTAATGGTATCCAGAAGAATCGGTCGTCCATTCGGTCACGTTTCCCCTTTCCTGGTATGAATCTTCTCTGTTCTTTTACTTATGCCAGTGATTTTGCAGTCTTTACTTGCTTAATTGGTTCAGCTGGGAAATCATGTTTATAAAAAAAAGAGGTGGTTAATTTTGTATTGTAGTTTGGATTTTGGAAAAAGAAAATTTCAAGTTGATTTTGATATTTTTTGGTGCTTAATTGCTTGGTTTTTCATATATCCTTGTGAACTCAATACTTGTGTACAGTTCTCCTTGAGGATAGAGCAATGGATCTCAAATTCCTATTTCATTTGAATTCGTAGCTTTACTAGTTTTTGTTTGTTTGGTTCCATTGTTCCAATGTTTTTGAAATAAAACTAAGCTTGCTTTGGGTTTAGACTACATTTGAAACCAATCCCAAAGTAGCTTGGACATTTGTCACTTCTCATCTGCAAAACTAACTGTGGCTAGAATTGAATAGAAGACATTTTCCGGAAAATTCAATGGACATGTTTCTAGTTTAGAACACATTCAAATAGGGATTGACTTGTAGACATGAAGTTGAAGTGCAGGGATTAATGAGATCTCTGCCTGATTAACTGCTGTAAGCATCTTTGAGATGGAACTATTTGTGAGATTAATTATTGAATATTTTACATGGCTTGTACCTGATGATCAGAAGTGAATCCAGCATGGTGTGATGTGTCATCATGCAACATTGCTTGTAAATGATGTTTGTGGTCATAGTTTATAGCTGTTTTGTTTTATTTGTGCAACTTTCCTGTTCAGTTTCATTTGTAAATTATTTAGTTGGTGCTTAGTAGGGTTCTAAAGTCTGAACTTGATGGTAACAATTTAAATATGATGAGAGGTTTGGTGGTGAAGCTAGGTTTGTTTGATAGAAGAAATTTGATTTTGTCAGTATGAAAGTAAAAAGTTGTGAGTAAGTCGGAGGTTTTGTTCAGTTTATTTTGTTATAATTATGTTGCCATAATTCCAAGATTATTTAGTGATTTTGCTGTCACACATTGTCTTCATTGTTTAATGGTTTTCTCTGTGATGCTTTAAATTGCACATCACATATTTTATAGTCTGTTCATTTCCTAAATTATTTAGCCCTTTTTTTTGGTGATGATAACTATGCTTTCTTTTTGTTTTTTCCATTTATTGTCTGCAGCAGGAAATCAACTAAGCTTGGTTTCAACATCAGAGATAATTAATTTTACAAGCAAACTGCTTTCAGAATCCCAAGTTAAAGTGCAGAGAAACACCCTGAAAATGCCAGCATTAATTTTGGATGAAAAAGAGAAGACAATTTCCAAGTTTGTATCCAGTAATGGGCTGGTTGAAGATCCATTGGCTATTGAGAAAGAAAGGGCTATGATCAATCCCTGGACCCCAGAAGAGAGAGAAGTTTTCTTGGAGAAATTTGCTGCCTTTGGAAAAGATTTTCGGAAAATTGCTTCTTTTTTTGACCACAAGACAACAGCTGACTGTGTTGAATTCTACTACAAAAATCATAAATCTGATTGTTTTGAGAAAATTAAGAAGCAAGATGGTGATAAGCTTGGGATGTCATATTCAGCAAAAACTGACTTGATTGCATCAGGTAAAAAATGGAACCGTGAATTGAATGCTTCTTCGCTTGATATTTTGAGTGCAGCCTCATTGATGGCAGATGGCATTGCAGGTAATAAAAAATTGCGTGCAGGAAGCTCACTTTTGGGTGGATATGGTAAAGTGAAGACATCAAGGGGTAAGGACTTCATAGAGAAATCAAGCAGTTTTGACATTCTTGGGGATGAAAGAGAGACTGCTGCTGCAGCTGATGTATTGGCTGGTATATGTGGTTCTCTTTCATCTGAGGCTATGAGTTCCTGCATAACAAGTTCAGTTGATCCTGTAGAAGGTATCAGGGATAGGAAGTTCCTGAAAGTAAACCCTTTATGCAAACCGCCCATGACACCTGATGTTACTCAAGATGTTGATGATGAGACTTGTTCAGATGAGAGCTGTGGTGAAATGGATCCAACAGATTGGACCGATGATGAAAAAACTGCTTTTCTTCGGGCTGTATCATCTTTTGGGAAGGATTTTGCCACGATAGCACGGTGTGTTGGGACAAGGTCCCAGGAACAGTGCAAAGTTTTCTTTAGCAAGGGCCGGAAATGCCTTGGATTAGATCTCATGCGCCCAATACCTGAGAATGTTGGATCCCCAGTTAATGATGATGCGAATGGGAGTGAGAGTGACACAGATGATGCATGTGTTGTTGAGACAGGCTCGGTGGTTGGAACTGATAAGTCTGGCACTAAAACAGATGAGGACCTTCATTTTTATGGCACAAACACATACCATGATGAATCCCATCCTGTGGAAGCTAGGAACCTGTCAGCTGAATTAAATAAATCAAAGGAAATTAATTGTACAGAAGTAGATCTTGAAGATGCAAATGTCACTTCTGGTGCTTGTCAAATCAATATTGATTCTAAACAGGGCTGTGATGGTAGTGAAGTTTTCTTGTGTGGTTCTAAAAAGTCTGGATCTGTTGGTGAACAAGCAGATATAATTATGTCAGATAGCACAGAAGTTGGAAAAGATAAAGCAAATAAATTGGGAGGTGCAGCTACAGAATTGATTTCTGCTCCAGATACAAGTGAACCATGCGAGAGTAATTCTGTTGCTGAGGATAGAATGGTGGTTTCTGAGGTTTCTTCTGGCGGTCTTGGAAATGAATTGGAGAGGCATAGAGTGTCTTGTACCCTATGCGTTGATGATAGAGATAATAAACATGAAGCTGATTCAGGTGTTATAGTTGATATGAAAAGCTCTGTGCATGATTTAAGCACTATGATAAATTCTTCACTCTCATCTTTGGGCAATTCTTGTTCAGGATTGAGTTTTAGTTCTGAAAATAAGCATGTGCCCCTTGGAAATCCTCATGTCTCTGCATTGTCTATGGACGACCTTCATGCAACTTCAAACTTATTGTTGCAAAATACAGTTGCTGTTGATGTTCAATGTGAGAAAACTGCTAGCCAAGATCAAATGTCCTCTACTTGTGATATTCAGGGAGGTAGAGATATGCACTGTCAGAATTCCATTAGCAATGGTGACCATCAGCTCCCTATTACTGGGAATTTATCAGACCACGTTGATGCTGTTAGCATTCTCCAGGGATATCCCTTGCAAGTTCCTGTGAAGAAAGAAATGGACGGTGATATGAATTGCAGCAGTTCAGCAACTGAATTGCCTTTTCTGCCCCAAAAGATCGAACATGCTGATGATCATATCCAAACATTTCAGTCGTCAGATTCAGATAAAACATCCAGAAATGGTGATGTGAAACTGTTTGGGAAGATACTAACCAATTCTTCAACCACACAGAAACCTAAGGTGGGTGCTAAAGGGAGTGAAGAAAATGGTACCCATCATCCTAAGTTAAGCAGCAAGTCTTCTAATCTGAAATTTACTGGCCATCATAGTGCTGATGGAAATTTGAAAATTTTGAAGTTTGACCATAATGATTATGTTGGCCTTGAAAATGTTCCCATGAGGAGTTATGGTTATTGGGATGGGAACAGAATACAGACTGGTCTCTCGACATTGCCCGATTCTGCCATCTTGCTAGCAAAGTATCCTGCGGCCTTCAGTAATTATCTCACATCTTCTGCCAAATTGGAGCAACCGT
The DNA here is from genome assembly GCA_007407185.1 of Glycine tomentella. Classification (NCBI taxonomy): domain Eukaryota; kingdom Viridiplantae; phylum Streptophyta; class Magnoliopsida; order Fabales; family Fabaceae; genus Glycine; species Glycine tomentella. The sequence goes on along the minus strand of PYAF01003280.1, from coordinate 87,131 downwards.
CATTGCAGACATATTCCAAGAATAATGAACGGCTCCTGAATGGTGCATCCACTTTTACGACTAGAGACATCAATGGCAGCAATGCTGTGATTGATTATCAGATGTTTAGAAGGGATGGTCCAAAAGTGCAACCATTTATGGTAGATGTCAAGCACTGCCAAGATGTATTCTCTGAGATGCAGAGAAGAAATGGTTTCGAAGCAATCTCAAGTTTACAGCAGCCGAGCAGGGGAATGAATGGTGTTGGAAGACCAGGGATTCTTGTGGGAGGATCTTGCAGTGGGGTCTCAGATCCTGTGGCTGCAATCAAAATGCATTATTCCAATTCTGACAAGTATGGTGGTCAGACTGGGAGTATTGCAAGAGAGGATGAATCATGGGGAGGGAAAGGGGATTGACTGAGACAGGTAGTTGATTATGCTGAGCGGCAAACACCTCTTTTTGCCGCACTCCTGTATTATAGTTTTTGTTATTTGCTCAATACAGTGTAGGGTGATTTAATGGTTCTCAAGCCCGTCTTTTTGGTAAAATATTTAGGTGCTTGTAATATGGCAGCAGCTTTGTATTTGTTGTATTTGATGAAAATACAGAAATAATCTCTGAAAAATTTAGGAGGGGCGATTGCCATTGCCAATTCTGGATCCTTTGCCGCCTTCACTCATCTGCTCATTCTTACAGTTACAACCGGTTGCCTGGATAATTGACAAGTTTTGACGGTTCATTTCGATTTTTGAGGTAATTCACTGTACCCGACTTGGTCGGGATTTTAATGATGGTTTCTTAACCTACCCGTAGTTGCTTTATTTAAGATAGTTTTTGAATCAGCGGCGTTTCTCCAAGTGCAGAAGTTGGGAATTGCGAATATATGTTTTTCACCAACAGGTTGAGTTGGTAGCAGTAAGAGTTAACTGTTCGTCACTTTGCCTAGCGTCCATTTTGAAATGATTAATTTTGCTGTAGGAACGTCCTCTTTTGCAGTAGACGATGACAATTTTTTGACAAATACTGTTTAGGATGATTCTGCAATCGGTTACTCCTACTACCTACTCCAATCATTTAGATTTGACATCATACAAAAAAATAAAGTCTCACCTAAATTTTACAAGGTATGTTGGGTAGTTCGAAGTCCTTTTCATTCGGTGTAGGGCCTTGTCTGGGTGGAGAATTTCGTAGTAGAAAACAAGTATTTGTTGTGATAATGTATAGCGCATTCAAGGAAACGAGTTTAATGCATTAAGGTCTTAAATCATGCCTTTCAAGTAGGGCTTTGGAATTGAGCTAGCAAAATTGAACAGCAATTTCCTTCTCTTGGTTTTTGTCATTGTAGAAATTCTTACAGATCATTCATGGCTCAAGATTTCCATTTAGTTACAGGAAAGATAGTTTGTCTTGAATCTGTAGAGAATCTTCAGAAATCCCTCTTATCTTAACAGCCTTAAGCAGGCTGCGGCAATGTAGCAATTTCCTTAGCCTCTTCTGCTGTACGGAGGGTGGAGGGAAGCGGTGCAATAATTTCAATCAACTGCAAGAACCCATAAAAAATAACCTAAGCTAAAAATATATGTCTAGCTCCACCAATGATAATTAAGAGGCAAAAAAATTGTGTATTTTACAGGCATTCACGTATGATAACATCCTAAAGAAATTTCTGTTATAAGGATGCAGATTGCAGAACAGAAATACCAAACGAAATGATCTGATGTAATCCTATAACAAATGTGTTCGACTACCAAATGACTTGATCATACTATCTTTGACATGGTGCAACAACTATCATAACGTTATTTGAAACTGATACTTTAAAATACCTCGTTAGTTGTTGGATGAGACAACCAATATATGCGCATGCAAGTAATACCCACAATCTCCGGGAACTGGTTTGGTAGGCCTCTGATAACCCCTGCACACGGAGCAGCAATGTGAAACAAGGAACAAATTTCAAACCAATATCACAACGCCGAGATAGAAACAAAAATCCAACTGTTTGAAAAGTAGAGAGCAGTTTACATTCTGGAAAATCGTGCTTACAAATTTGCTTGGATTTAAGTTTCTTCGGTTAGTTTTTAATTTTTAAGTAAGACAAGGGTAAGTTCACTGCATAAAACAATTTGATATAATTTAATATTGTAGACCATTCTACTAAGGAGTGATTGAATTATCCTTGTAAGTACAAGAATTTACCCATCTTCAGCAAAACTCATCTACAAACTCACAATGTAAGCATTTAGGTTGCCCACCAACACCATAAAGAGGATCACCTGCAAAATAAAGCCAAAGGAAAAATTAATGGATATTCGTATTTTCTGACTTAGTGAGTCAGAAATGTAGCAAGACAAGACTCACAAGAAGAATGGGAGTGCCCTATTCTCTCATCATGTTTAGAAACGAGTTTATGCAAATCGGGTGTGTCAATGAAGCCCAAGCTCTGAAAGAGACAGAATTTTGGGAAAAAGTTTGATTTCAATGAAGTAAAATCGAACATACAACAAGCTAGAGTAATCATACCCCTAAGAGCAAACTAAACAAAGGATAAAATACCCAACAAACAAACTTAGAGATCCCCAAATCATAATCGCGAGTTACCAAATTGAAACCTCAATAAATAGTAATATCATTCTCCATTAACAACTAACATTGGCCTTTAAAAAAAAAATCATTCTCCATTATTAACATTATTAGAATGGTATTGGCTTCCCTAAATTTAAAGTTTGAAGACTAAAATGAAGCAAACGAAGTATTTGCAGAAAAAAAATAAAATATACTAATTTAGCCATTTAAGAAGTTTAAAGCTTAATATGCATAGGAGTCATTGATGAATCACTGTAATCTTTCTACCTCCTTTATTGTTGTGTTCATATAAGAAATCTCGCTTTAGTTCTCTTCATGAGAACCATGAAAAATTTAGCATTAAATATTTACCTATCAGAGGATGCCCTATGAAAGAGAGATGAATGCGGATTTGATGTGGCCGTCCAGACTGAATCTTAACCTGACAAACAAGGCAATCAGGGATGTTAAGAGTCTTGATTTCTAATTTCATGGTAGCCTTTTTCTTTCTTTTATTGCCTCTTAAAAGGGATACATAACGACATGAAAGCAAGCAAAACTTTGGGTAGCCAAAAGGTTACATGTTGAAATAAGAGCAAAACAATTTTGGAATGAATCCTATTGTGAAGTTTGATGCGACATCAATGAATAATATTGAACAATTTCTGAGAACAGAGTAGTGCTGCAAACTTTTTTAATTAAATCCATAATAATGCATAATATTGCTTACCTTGTACAGATTTAGTTTCCTTATGTCTTGTAATTAGGATTATTTTTCATTGTTTCTGTATTTCCAGTAATATGTGAAGATTTGTAGCCTAAAATTATTATGGTGCTTTTTTAGCCTATGAATACATTGCACCATAACCTTGTAAAATTATCAAAAAATAATATTTCTTTTCCCCATATTTCAAGTAGACCAATGTTTGATTGACGCTCAAGTATTGAAATGATAATACTTTTTGTTAATGTTTTTATTGACAAAAAATAGTCGTAGCAGATAGTTTAATTATTTCCTTTTATCCTATCACACATCATGTTTTTCTAGGATCCCACGTTTACAGAGTTGTTGACTAAAAAAAAAAAAAGGATTTGAACACCAAATTCAGCAACCTGGACCAACGTGCTGTTTTCTTGTATGTTCCTCTCTAGAATGTTGTGCTGGTTTTCCAGGTTCAATGAAAACAACTATGCATGACTGGATCATCAAGAATGTTATGGAGGGAAATTTTAGGAATAAAAGGAAACATAATAACAATAGCAGATGAGTGGAAATCAATAAACACAAGCAAGGGTTTATACTCATCCATCTGAAGAAAAAAAGGAAAAACATTAATGATTAAAAATAACCTGATTGAGAAGCAACGTATAACCCTTTAGCAACACCAGGATATTTTACTGTTCCAATTGGTTGGTTAATAGTCACCTGTAAAGCAAAGCAACCTTCAAGTTATACAAGCAAAATCGTTAAAGACTACACAAACAGAGCAAAAAATGTTCTAAAATAAGCATGAACTAACAACTTAATAGTCCCTTGATTATGATATGAAACATAAGATAGAGGCATTAATCATGACCAATAATCAGAGAACAATAAAGTGAACCATGCTCACTAAAGAAATTAACATTTTTGAGAAAAATTCTGAACATTTTTTACGAAAACGAACAAGAAAGCAACAAGCAATAATGGAATATCCGTGCTTTCTTTTCAAAAAACATAAAAAAAACTAACGTACCCCAGTGCCAGATTTTCGCAAAACATACGTGACAGTAAAGTATAATTTATAGAAGTGAAAGATCTCCTGGTTGCAGAGTTCTTGCAGCCACCTTATTGATATTCATTATGAATAGGCAAAATGAAATATCCATGCTTTCTTAATCTCATTCCTATTATTTATCTTTGGTTGGGTTGGGTTGGGGGGGAGGGACTGTGTCACTATCATCGCCTTGTCGTTCTCAACTATCCCACTCACAAGAGCATGTGATATCTTTGCAATCTTTCCAAGTTCCTGCTTTGTATCTCTGCTTCCATAAACAACAGCAGACAATGAGTTAAACAAGGTAACTAAGTATAAAAATTTAACTTCAACTTAAAATTTAAAACATTTTTTCCTGCGTTCTATGTAATTCCATGTATTCCACTTAAGATAAGCAACAGGCTACAAGGTAAAACTTTTTACAAGTGAATTATAAAAATGCAACAAACAAGAAAGATAGTTCTTTTCTAACCTTTTTCTTCCAATATGAGAAGTTCCGTCAGTAAAATAAGATGCAAGATGAACTCTGGGGCTAGTTTTGTCTTTGCACATAATAAAATTCCTGTGACGCAATCAATTAATCATAAGAAAGTGCCATTAGCTAGTTATTAACAAGTTTTAACATTAGACAGATATTACAAGCTAAGGATCTAGTCATACTAGTATAACATCTCTGCTAGGAATAATTATGTAAATATCACTACCACTTTCGTTGGGTTCATCTACCACCGATCCCAATTAATTTGAGTTCAAGGTATTGTTGATGTTGATGTTGATCACTACCACTTGTACTTAAACAATTAACCAAGAAAACAGTAATTAATTGAACTTTGAAGTTTAATATTATATTAAAATAAAACTAATTTCCTCTCAGAGTTCTGAAACATACCTAGGTTTGTGCATATATTCTCATAGCAAACTAAGCAACAAATTATAGATATAATCTATCAATTTCACTTTTCAACAGATATATTCAGTATAACCTGAAGTTCCCCTCCCTAGGCGATGTACGGGAATAGGATGCAGCCTTTTGTGCATTTCACAGGCACCCTGATTATTGGCTTCCCATTGAAGCTGCGTGAAAACTGTCCTTGGCTGGAAGAGACCTCCAGGCAAAACTTGCAGTTCAGAAGATTTATTTAGAGCAATCTGAATTCATAATTAACCCAATCAAGAGAACATATATTGAAGACATTCTAATCACTTAGTACTTGAATAATACATTTTGGTAGGTAGAAGCAAACACTGAATAACTTCATGTGACGGTATTAACCACTACTTCCTTTTAAACACTCATTCAGCCAGTAAACTAAAAATATATCAATAAAGAGACAACTTTTTCTCTTATATGTTTCCCTCCTCGTGAACCAAACATATTTAAGTTTATTACACTAACACAAAAGTATAATGTGAACTGAAACTCATCATTTGCATTCTAAAGAACCATTATAAAAAAGTTCAATTTTTAAAAAAATATTTAATATAATTAATCAGACAAAAACATTCATATTAAACAAGTAGAGTTATACAAAATGGTGCATAAAGTGACACTAACCACGTCATCATCTTCATACAAGACTTCAATCATATGGGGTGCATCCGGTTCCTTCCATGGAAGTCTGATAGACTAGCTTTGATCCAACTCTAATATGAAGAAGTTAGCAAACATCATATAATGGAATAAAATCACATATTACAAAGCATAACAATGTTCTATCAAAGAACCTGAGGACTGTGTTGGAATCAGTAACAACGCCTCCATCAACTGTTATCTGTAGATGACAAACTTATTAATATGACAGCCATTCAGATGATATATTCCATGTAGTCAACTATTTTGGATTCATCGATGATCAAACCTGCCCACTTTTTATTCGCTGCAACCAACTGTTAAAAAATCAGTACATATGCTTTCCAAGAATAATGATGTTATGAAAGCGAGAAAAAACACAATAAGAGGGTCAACAATCTTCCCAAAAACCAAAAATGCTCTGGAAAAGAGAAATTCATGAAAATGGCTCTCCAATACCTCAGCAAATCCAATAAATCAATCCCATTAAAAAAGCTACGAGCAATCATCCAAATAGAGGCACTGACTTCTTCATATCTTCAGTTCAATGATATCATAGTTGGCAACACTGAATTTGTATTCCTATTGTATTAACTGTCAGCTTAATGTACTTCAATTTGTTGGACTATTGATATGATAGAGCAATTAGTTACGAGCTAAATTCTAACAATTTGTAACTAATTGATAATTGCTCTATCATATACATGAACACATTTCCCCTCAGCTCTATTAAACAACATTTCAAAACTCCAATTAACAACCTTTGGCGAGGTCATGGGTGTTTCTTACCAATGTCAACCTTTTCTACGGTTCACAAAAAACCAATTTCAAGTTCATTTTACTTTTTTTTTGTAAAAGAACAAAAGCATTAAAACAAAAACTACCCAGTTCCTTAGCTCCATTTTTCTTCACCTGTGAGCATATAAAAGGAGAAAATTTTAAAAATTTATGACAAAAAGGTAAGTGGCCAGTTGAGGCGTTAGCTTACCTTTGTAAGGGAGCAGAACTCTTGTACTTGGTGGAGTAAAACTGAGTGTTAAGCCTGAAAATTATTACAACATAGCATAGAATAGAATTGAGTTGCAATATCCCTAAAAAGAAAAGGAAAAGTGCGAATGGAACGAGTAGTGAACCGGCATCAAGAGGGTCGAACGACGTCGTCGTAGGATAGGCCGTCGTTGCATTCAGGCCAAGGAATTCCAAATTTCTTACGGCTCGTCATTGGACCTTGATTATTCTTTCGATCAAGATTCATGTATGATAAGACTCGACCTTTTTTTATTTTTTATTTTTATAATGAGTACTTGGCTTATTTTATTTACACAATATATCAATCTTAATCAATATACATAATATCGTATTACCAAAAATGTTATTCATTGAATGTATAAAAAATATTACTATTATTAATACATGATTGTTAGATAAGTGTAAGTCTTATAAAAAAATATGGAACACCAAACTCGTTAGATCCCGGTGCTTGCAAAGAATGTATTTGATTCAATAAATCAGTAATGTTCTAGCATTGATCACTTTTCGTATATAGAACAAATACCATGTTTGACAAAAATGAAGTTAATTTAAAATTTATAAGTTAGTTTAAAGTTTAAAATTTAATTCGTTGAATTAGAAGTATTTGATAAAATTATATATTAAAATAATTGACAAAAAATAAGATGACAAAAACATATTTATATAAATTTATATAATTTTTATTTTGACAAAAAATATTTCTAGGTAATTATCATCTCAAAAATTTATTAAACTTAAATTCTTATTATTTTAAAGATTAAATAACTTATTAAAAAATAATGAAATAGTGTAATACTTACTAATATATATAAAGAAACACAAAAATAGTAAAAGAGAATAATAATTAAAATAATTTACTTTTGTTTCACTAGCAGTATATTTACTTCTATGCATAAAATCAATTAGAAAAAGAGTATGACAACAAAGTTTTATATGATTCGTGGAAGCCTATTTTGTTAGAAAAAAGTGATTCTAACGATAGTACATTTCTTGTGAAAAATGCTAAGAGATAGTACATTTCTTGTGGAAAAATGTTAGAAAAGAGTATATTAGAAAAAATACGTTAAAGAGCAATGTTCATATTTTTTTTGCTTGTTTATGATCTAATTGTTATAGTTACATTCTTGTTGGAAGGATTGGATCTTAATATAATTTTCTTCACCATTTTTATGGCCTCTCTTTTTCTCTCTAGTCTCTATCATTTGGTTTCCTCCTTTTTATTTTTATTGTTTCTCTTCTTTTCTTGTCTTCTTTTTCTTTTTTTGGCTAGAGAGATCGAGGGCCGGAAGAGATATAATTTTCTTGTTGGAAAAAGTATGTACCGATAATTTCATTCTTAATGACTTTTGTTAAGTTCTTTGAGGCAAAAAAGAAGTTAATTTAGCACATTCAATGACCTTTTTATCTCCTAGCATTGGTCAATAGCTTTTTGAGGGAGATTAATTGCTACTACTTGAAGATCTTAAGATACCAATCAACAGTGTGATATTAGGAAATATTTAGGAGTACCTAATCACCATTCAAGAATGACGATGTTTTTCTCGTCTCTAGTGGACAAAGTTTGGGCAAAATTTGAAAGTTTCTAAATGGTTGGAAAGTCAACACTTAATCTTTTGCAGGACAAGTTACCTTGACTCTAGTGTTAAAATTTTGAACGAATACATTTTTATTTATACGATTTTGGTAAGGACATTGATTGAGGAGTTTTAAATATTTTTTTTATTTGAATTCATATTGAAAATGCAGTAGAAATCATAATAGATTTGTATAAATGATATTTTTTAATGAAATTTTTTCATTTTGAATTTCTTAATCAGTAGTGATAATTTGTTTAGCATTTGCCATGCTATTATGCCTTGCTAACAAATTCAATTTGGAAAAACAATGGATGGCGAAGTTTATTAAAAAAATTCTGTACAGTTGAGGTAACCAATTGTTAAAACAATTTAATGAGCATATTATATTTGATAAAACTACTAGTTGAAGGTTTATATACACTATAAGTTTAAGAGCAGAAAAACTAAAAGCTAGCTAATTTTCCTAAATAATTAACCGTAAGTGATTAAGTAATTTAATTAATCTGTAAGTGAATAAAGCTCACAGATTTGTGAGAGAAATTGTACACGTACATATCATTTCACTACTCAATACCATAAAGAGACAAACATTCCAAAATTACTAGTTCACATTCTAGAGCATAGTTGAGAATGAATTGATGAAAGGAGCAAATAAAGCCAATACTGATACTAGTTTTGCATTGGCTTTTTCTTTAATTATTTATTATGTTTGAACATACTTGAGAAAAAAAAAATCTAAATGAAAAAAACATCAATACTTTTATTACTGCCAACTGAGGCCATTCAGAGTGACATGGGAGCACCGAAAAAGTTGTAACTAAGCACACTCGGATAACAATAGAGACAAATTTCACGCATAACAAATTAATCATCAGCAAAATACATCAGTTGGTGAAGTTGCTGCCAGCTGAAGAGAAACTGCTTTCCAATCCATAGCATCACCACAGTGCTTGTCTTTTGTAGTAGCCACTGGTAACTGGAGAGGACCAACACCAGAGGTTTCAGTTATAGACACCTTTCTTGCAGCAACTGCCTTCAGCCTGTACCTCTCAGCTCTCGAGCCAATTACTTGCCCCAACACCGATGCCGCGATAGTAAATGCCATCGCTGATTTAGGCATCAAGACAGACTTCCTTAGCATCGCTATGAATGGAACAGCTGCATGAACTGCAGCAAACCACGTTGGCGAAAATTTCTTAGTATGTTCCCGCCATATACCCAAAGGAACGTTAGCTGCCATGCCCAGCATCCCAATCACGAGGACCTTTGTAGGCAGGGACTGGGGACGGAGGTTCTTTGCAAATGCAGTGCGTGCAATAGCTGCCCGTGCTGCAACTACTGCTTGTGGGCACTTGTATTTAATGCCTGGAGGAGGCTGAATGACCTTTGCAACAAGTGGAAGGACGTTACTAACTGCCCGGTATGACTTTGCGATGGGGCAGTTACCGTTTTGAAGCCAATCATTGTTGGCCTCATGCTTTGAACCATCCTGAACATAAGTTAAATGCAAATCAGGGACATTGATAAAGTAATCTAAATCATGACTCAAATGTGTACTATTTTTTAAATGTTTAGAAATAAATATCTTGGTGATTGTCTTCAATTACAGGGTTTCTTAACCCTCCCCATCCCACTTTTGAAAAAAAGAAAATGAAAAAACAAATTAGGAGGCCCAAACATGTAATTCATAACTTAAAAACTCAAGAAAATTTTCTTATAGAAAATGTCTTGGTAATAGTCGCTAGAACAGCAGATTGGATGTAATGTATACCTGTGAAGAAGGTTCATTTTTTGATGATTTGGATTTTCTTTTCTGGTCGTTCCATTTCTCAGAAAATGCATCAAAACCGAAAGCCCCACCAAATCCAAATGATGACAGACTAATAGTTGCTGCCTTTGCAGCTAAAGGATTGAATTGGGATTTGGGAGGTTCTGCTTGTACTTTCTTCTCAGAAGGCCGAAAAGATCTGTCAGATAAGGGTACTACACCATCACTCCCGTGGAAAAGCCTAAATGCCAAATCAAAATTAGGACCATCTTCAAAAATTGGACCTTTAGCTCCACGAACCTGAGTAAGAATCAGATATTTTTGTAAGTGTGTCAATTTCTATCAAGATTAATAACAGAACAGATAAATGGTGTGCTTGAAACATTAAGTCCTAGAACCACATACAACATTTACATATAATATTATAATTTATAAGGAACAGATACAAGGGGCTCATAAAAACACATAATTTATTCCATGAAACAGAAACTTTCGTTCACAAACTCATGTTTTTGCCTGATTCAGTAGATAGATCTAGAAGAGCAAGATATGATAGGAATCATAAATCATTCCCAATAAACAAGGCCAGACCTCCTCGATAGATCTAAAAGAAAGAGCATGATATGGTAGGCATCATTCTCAGTAAACATGGAAGGTCACAGCAAAACCCATACATGCAGGCTAAAATAAAAGATAAAATAAGAATTATGTCAACTATGGAGGATAACTTACAGGCATTGGTAAAGCCAAAGGTGAAGAGAATGAGAAGTTAGTAGGCTCATTGATGTTCCTCAAGAATGGGCATCTAAGCATAGAGTCCTCATTTATATCTCTAGTAAAGAAGTCCATTCTTCTGCTTCAAAAGACCTGCAAAAGGAGGGAAGGCAAACATACATAAGAATACTTCATGGAATTACGGATAAGAGACACCATCTGTGGAGGATTATTCTCAGAATTCTGACAAACACAATTAAACAAAAGCTTAAGTCTAAAGGGTCAAAAACCTTTAAAATCAGACTAAATTTCTTAAATTTATCTAACAGATCAAACCAAAAATATGTATACAAACACAAGAAGTTCATATCAGTATTCAAAACCTAATACAACACTGAATCTATATGATATCATGGATCAAGTGATCAACATCAAATAAATTTTTTTTTCATGATTTTTGCAGTTCAGAAACAGAAAATAACTCTAAACTTGTCAAGACTTGAACCTTGGATCCAAATTCTCCCTCTTTTTGTCATTGAATCAAACAAAAAAGGCTACACTAAATATCAAATATCAATTAATGATTACATATTTAAGCAAGTAGAGCATTCCCACTTCCCAACATGCATTGACTCACAACCCCAGTGGTCCTATCATCAGATTTATCAGTTATCTTCTGCATCCACAAAAGTCAACGCAAAGCAAAATCCAATGAAATTCTCGGATTCAACTTCCTCACCACAACCCATTTAAAAAAATTGCATAAAAACGAAAAATTAAGCATAAAAACCCAAACCCATCACATAAATTCGCCTATTTATTCGAAAATGATGAAAAAACCGAAACTTCCGACAACCGTACCTAAAAAAAACGAAAAAATACAAAGGGGTGAAAAAAGCAGGGGGCGAATCACCCAAATTAAAGATGAAAAATTCGATCAAATTGCCTCAGCGCAGAAAAAGAGAATGAACGAGCCGAGCACGAGCAACGCAAAAATAATGGGGCAAGTTTAAAGATAAAAAATGGAAAAAAATTAAAGCATTAAATATGGGAATAATACCTTTGAGGGATTGCAAGAGGCACACGCCAATTTGAGAATGGTACGAAGGAAGAAAGGAATGGAAAGAGGAACGTGCGTTAGGTGAAAGAGGTTGAAAATGTTAATGGAAAAAAAGAAGAACGGGTTCTCTTTTTCTTTCTCTCTCCTCTTCTAAAAAAATATTATTGAAATTTGTTTTGAGATGAATAAAATTAAGAGAGGAAAGGAAAAGAAATGGAGTCAATAATGGCTGTGGCCTGCACACGCCTGAGTAGAATCAACCAAAGTTGAATATTATGATTTATGAATGTATCACGTTTCTTCGCTTTTGAGATATTAAAATCTATTTAAATTAAATTAATTATTTTTTAATATATATTTTTAGCTAAATAATTATTTTTATTTTTATTTTATTTATTTTGTTCAAAATAATCCTTTGCTTTTGTTTAAAAAATGTTGATTTTGATTTTTTATTTTAATTTTAAAAAAATATTTATTTTAAAAAAAATTCACATGTTATCTTATCTTATTTCAAAAGTTCAAAATATTTTTTAACTATTTCAAATAGCTCTCAAATGAAAAGAACATTTTAAATAATTTAAAGGACATCTGAAATATATTTTACGAAATAACTCATTATACAATATAACACTTAAATTAAAATAAATTATTAAGATGTCTGTATATTATATAGATTAAAACAAATTAATGTGTAATGTATTTTATCGCTTATATATATATATTTAATTCTCTTTGTCTTATTTTATTTATCGTTTATATATATATATATATTAATAAAATGGTTGGTTATAATTTTTTTTATCTAATTTAAATACCTTCATTCAATGAATTAACTGCACTGTTTACTTGCAACTCGTCATTTATTTTCTATTGGAGAAAAGTCATTAATATTTTTTAAATTTAAAAGTGACAAATGATTTGAAGCAAGTTATATTTTCAAAAGAGATAAATAAAATAAGACGGATACTCGGATAGAGTACCTTTTAAAATAAAATATAAAATTCTGTAAAAAGATATATGATAATTTAAAATCTTACTCTTATATTATGAATAAAAATACTCAATTTGAAATAACATTTTCATTCTCCTCACTTTTTCAAATATATATTCTTAATACTAGGGGAAGTGTCTCTCTAAAATTTTTAAATAAAAAAATAATAGAAGTTAAATATAGTTAATAAAAAATAATAGAATAAAAAACTAATAATATAAAAATAGTGGAGAGTTAATGTGAATTAAAAAAATTGAGAGATGATTGAAAAATAAAATTGTCTAATGAAAATAGAGAATGAGCCGTGGATGATTATTTAATTTTGATTAGTGAATCAGTTTTAATCTGCATAATTAAAAAGAATTAATTATTGTTACTACTTTAATATTATTAATAATAAAAATAAAATAATCTAAAAAATGTAAAAACAAAAAATAGTTACACAAAGTTATCTCTCTTTTATATTGATATAAATAATTTTTGTTCTCTTACTTAGATGTACATTATCTCATGTTATTCTTGTAATTAGTTTAAAAAATCTTCCTCAGTTGTATGAAATTACTTTCATTATTTGTTTACTTCTTCTTAACCACCTATTCTTTTGAATCTATCATTTATTTTCTATTTCTAAATTGTTTTTTTTATATAGTAATAATTAAAATAATCCTATATCACATATGAAATTATTTATTATAATCTAAACTATAAACTATATATTTAAAAATACTTATTTATTATGAAATTTAATTGTATAATTTATATATATATATTACAAATTTCAATTATATAAAAATGAACATTTATCATTCAGTGCATTGACTTATCTATTATGATTTTTTTTGTGTGTGTGTGTTTTTGATTTGGTAAATTCTCTAACCATTCATCCATGATCAGTGTTGGGTGGGGTTGGACTTGGTATTGTTTTGGTTTTGGTTGATACATCACAGATGTACTTGTACGCTTCTTTGAACAGATTCTCGCCTCTCTTCACACCTCTAATGGATTATTTTTAAGCTATTGTTTGCGGCGTCACTTACATTTTGAATACTTCAATTGATTTATTTGGTTGGTCCCATAGGTCACAAAGGTAATTTACCTATGATGAGAATTGAGAATCATTTTCTTTTCTTTTTTACACTTCGATTCCATATATTTTTAGATACATTTTGGTTCCATTTTTTTTTTCTGGTGAAACATTTTGGTTCCATGTGATTGGCGTGTTTATGATATAAATATGCAATTGTGGTTTGTCTTTCCTTAAGCTAAACTATAGAGAAGTTACTTCTTTTATTTTTTATTCTCATTTATTTAAGGGAAGTGGTAAACAATATTCTTAAGAGGTTTATAACAATTTATACGAATTATTCAATTAATTTGGTTAAGAGAAAAAAATTATGCCCTAATAGTATAATTTTTTTTACAAAATCATTCAATCACAACCAATCATATATGATAAATTTATTGACTTTTAAAATAATTATTAGTTATCTTAAAGTAATTTAAACAATAATACATAATTGAATGATAATCTAAAGTTATTTTACATTATTATTGTGTAAACAT
>PYAF01003280.1:49545-70333 GCA_007407185.1 Glycine tomentella | reverse complement strand
TTAAAAACTATAAAAATATTTTCTTTTGGGTAAGGAAACTATTAAAATAATTTGCTCACTTAATTTTAAATTGTATAATTCTTTTTCAATTTGAAAGTGCATGATTTTAAAATTAAGGGAAAATCACTAATGTTTTAAATTTTTATTTTATTTTATTTTAATATTATACAATTTATTTTGATTATCACACTCTTTTTTAAAAAATGTTAATAATACATTTGATCTTTAAAAAAAATTAATTAAAAAACTTAAACTTATACTTATCTAAAAACACATTCTTGTCTGTAAAACCAAAAATAGAACATAAGTATGTGTGTAAACTTAGAATTACACTTACCTAGGAACATATTTTTTTTTGTCTATAAAACCAAAATAGAACATACGTATGTGTGTAAAGTTAGATTTTGTTTTTTGAAGAGGTGTAAAGTTAGAATTATATTACCTAAAAACATATTTTTGTCTATAAACTAAAAATAGAATGCGTGTGTAGAATAACTTACATAATTGAATAACTTTTTGCAGAATATGAAACTAATTAATCTTACCATTTGTATGTAGAAGCTATATGCTTTTATACATATATAATTTAATAAATTTTAATAGAATATGAATATTTAATTAACCTAACCGTTGAATTTAAAATTTAATAAAACATTTAATTTTATTAAGACAGAATATATTAAAGTTATTCAAAAATATAAAAAAAAAAGTTTAGTTTTCATATACTAACAATTAATTAAAAATTTGAGTTAAATAATTTTTTTTTATAAACAACTAGATATCACCGTACGTATAAAATTTAGGTGATGTTTGAATCAAGAATTTCAAAGTTTTGAGAAATTAAAAATGTATAGGAGTTCCCTTCGGAAAAAAAATGTATAAGAGTTTAAGTACTTCAAAATTCCTTTCATCTTTAAAATACTTATTTGGATTAAGTAATTTAAGTTTCTTGTATTTCAAAGTTTTTGTTTAGACCAAGTAGTTTAATTTCCATCATATGCAAATTTCATTTGTATTATTTGAAATTCCTTCATTTTGCTTGGAAAAAAAGCTATAAACTTCCTATCGATTAAAAAGTTCTTTTTGGATTTGATATCCACATAAGTCGTTTTGATATATAATATTTTAAATTTACTTAAAATTTGAATTCCTCGCTCAAAGTTCTCCATCATTATGATATATAGTGTTTTTTTTTTAATATCTAACCTTGTTGCAAATTCAGATAGTTACTTTTTCGTAACAAAATTAGATAAAAGGACTCGATTAAAAGAATAAATATAAATTTAAGGGTTCAATTAAAAAAAGTTAAAAAATAATTAAAAATACTAAAATAATATAAGGATATGTAGAATAATTTAACCATAAATTTTATGCTTGTACACTAGTAATTCAAAATACTTTATCATCAATGAAATTAAATAGGAAGGGTATTTTGTGTGATTCACGTGCTCTCTTTCCTCTACACAGTACATCACTGATTCAATGATGTTTGCAAATGGTTAGCCCGTGGTATTGACTACTGTACTAATTGCTCCAAAGTTTTCATCCTGCAAAGCATACTAAGGCAGGACAACTTTAGCATATTAAATCATACTAATGGAGTAGTTTCAAGCAATCTTATTCCCTTTTCTTTTTCATCTGCTTTTCATACACACTGTACTCAAGTGAGTAAAATGGTCTTATGGTCATATACTAGATTTTTTTATTTAATTTTTTCTTAAACCGTGTACCATGTGACATTGAGTTTAATGACTATAAAAAATCAATATAAAATTATTACATTTTTAAAATACTTATTATAAAAACCAACATACTAAACCTTGATAATAATTTGCTATCAAATAACAATATAATTTAACCATGTGACACCGTACTAAATAGTTATTTGTTTATTTATACAGTTCTAAAGGGCCCACCTAGATCGATTGGTATTTTTTTTCATAGACTTCAATTAAATGTTTTTATGTTCCATTAACGGTAACAAAAATACGTACAATGAAAAGTGCAATTTTTTTTGTGTAAAAACCGTTGCTACATAATATAAGGATCCGGTTATTATACATTAAACATAATAGTTAAAGAGCATTTAATATACTTTATAAGTATTTGCAATTATTTAAAAGTAATATTAATTAATTTTTATATTTTCAATATAATAAAATCCTTGTTACGTTTATTTTTCAACTGATACCCTCAAACCAACATACGATCAGATTTCCCAAGAGCAAAAAAAAGGTGTTAATTTAAGTAAAAGTGGCTTATTTTTTTACCGATACCCACATCAAAACATTGCAGCAACAAATCTCAAGTTAGGAATAATAGTTAAATAAATTTTTCCTCAAAGTGACAGCTTCAAGATTGTAATCTCGAGTCTTGCAAGTAAAGTTCATCAAGAATCACGATTCACTTCTATAGTTCTATTGCGACTAACTACTATTAAGTTGCAGTGAAAGAGCCTCAAATCCTTAATCCTTAAAATTAACATTTGGTCATTGCCATATAAAAATATAAAGCTTGCGTACGCGCGTAATACTAAAATTGAAGGCTCTTCATCAGTTCCTATCAACAAACAGCTGTATCCAACCACTCGAAAGAAAAGTTCATACTAGATTTCCAAAATATTTAGACCTAACAAAGTCATGTATGTCAGCACGTGGAAAGCATTCGAGTTTTAGTATAACAAAAAGTTAGGGTTACAGACTTTTTTTGGAAACGCTTTTGGAGGTAGATTTGACATGAAAATTTTCAAGTTACTAGCTTTAGCTTCTGCATCTTCTTTTAGACATTGGACGTGATAAATTTTGTCACTAGCTTATTTCCAAACATGAGCTTAATAACAACAACCTTAAATAAAGAAGTAAATAATGACGTAACTGCAATATCAACTGTGAGACTTATTCACTTTGAAAACTTCTAAAATACAATATGAAACACCAAACAATTTAAGGGTGTATTACATGTACCTCCCTAAATAAATTCCAATCAAAATAAATGGGGGAATAGATACATCCCTGCATAATGCTCAATCACATTCAAATGAAATTACTCGGGCCAATTCAAGAAGAATTGCTACTTCTTTCTTCAGTGGTGCAGGGAGGGGTGACAAGGTGTTCATATCATGTCAGGTTGAGAACGAGATGAAGGCATAACATTACCACAGTACTTGTGAGGATCCACATAGGTCCGAACAACTTGTTGGAATGTAGATGTCATCTTTAGCTAGGAAGCACAAATTCGATATGGGATATGGATAAGATACATTACAGATACGGGAATATGGCAAATTTTAAAAATTATAGGACGCAACACGTTATACGTCTATATATAATAAATAAAATAAATATAAAGTTAATATATGAAATACAAGTTTAAATTCACAAGAGAGAATTTGTGTTTTAAAAATGAGCTAAGTTGTTATAAACAAGATAATGTCAAATACAAAAGAATATTTAATTATTGGGATATTATAATTAGCATTGGTATAAAGATTTAAAAATTTAAAGTATAAAACTATAATTACAATTAGAAGTGTCTATGCAGTATCCGTCATGGACGTGTATCTAACATAGTTTTGACATGACATGGCCATTGTTTAGAAGTGTCCATACTTCTTGGATCTTCAGAGGCAATGAATATTCATGTCCCTTGCATAAGATAGAACAAGGAAGGTGTGCTACGATTTATCAAGTAACAGCCACTTTTAAATTATTTATAAAAGAAAACAGTGTTTACAATTACAATGGACTGCATTATATGATTTTGTTTTTCTACCCAATGTAAAACTGAAAAATAACCAACCTGATCATGTCTACTGGTTTTTCTTAATCCTGGATGTTGAAAAGGATGATCTCGGTTTCTGACTGGATTTTCTTGTTTTGTTGGCATCTGCATTGGAACTTCTAATAATGAAAAGGAAAGTTTCAACAAACATGGCACCAACCAACCCAAGAATTCCTCCAGCAGCATTCTGGAAATACAGACAAGAAAGAAAGGAAACGAAGAGAAGATGAGAGCTCATAACTAAACAACTATTTGAGGATAAATGAATAACAATGAAAAACAGATTTTAGGTAGTACCATGGCAGGACTGTGATTAAACAATGCTCTAAATGCTGCATATCCGAGAAGATAGCCAGTAAACATGGTAACCACGACATGCAAACCTGAAAATGTTAAAGGAAAAAATAGAAAAAAAGAAATCAAATAGAGCTACATCAGAGATATGCAGGTAAGCACAAACCTTGTATAAATATATGACATCAGAGATACTGAATATGGCAAATCACATCCCTAGAAAATAGAGGGGTAAAAGACTAAAGATTTTTGTCATCAAAATTGAATTTCTCTATTTCATTTTAACGGAGAGAATATTGAAAGGGCTAATTTTTAAGTAACATCACTACTCCCAACAATCACCAAGGAAAGACTTCCAGCATAAAGAAAATTGCTAAGTCACACATTACTAAATACTCACTGAGAGTCACAAGTAGTCACAACCATAGATTATCATGTATGGTAAAGATTTTCACTTTTGTCATAACTACTTAAAAAGTCATATCTAGGGTGATTTCTAATTGGATGACAATGTAAAAATCTTTACAAGAACAGTACATGGAAATTAAATTCTAATATGAATATCTTGTGCCTGTTTATATAATAGGTACTGCAGTCTGTAATCTGCTATTAGCCACAGATAACTAACAGAATCATTAACCATCAGTACCACCAATAATCTGGCCCAAACAGAAACAGAAAAGCAGGGCGGAGAGATCTCAGTACCATTGCCAGAAGAATATTTCTTCACATGCAGTCAACAAGCATTGAAAAACAAAAGCCAGAGCCAACAGGTATGCATGAAGTGTCATATTTCCAATGCATGATCATTGATCCTAAAGGATGAACGTCAATAAAATGTAACATCTCCTTTTCACTTCCCATTATGCAATTTTCCTTTTCTAGTTTCATACAAACATTAACGTTGTCAAGTTCAATTTGCAAACTTCATAGAAAAAGAAAGAAAAAAAAGGCATTACCATGAATGTACATAAAAGACCTAATAAAACACAACAGTTGACTATATATGCATTCAAATTACATTTTTTTGTAGTAATACTAATAACTTGTGGAAAACTTCCAGCCAAACTGCATCGCAATGTATGGCATACTTGGTTCAGCAACAAAACCTGGTGTACTCAGAAATGAGACTGTAAAGCAAAACAAGCTACTCAATCCAGCAAAGGATGTTCAAAAACTCAATGAGTAAATTAACACACAAAAGCTTCAACAAGGATTTGCTACATGAGTTTAATTTTCAAAGTGTCACTATAATTTTTTTTAAAACTGTCAACTAATTAGAAATCACTCTACATATAACTTTTATAGTAATTATTACAAAATTCAACAATCTTATCATAGTTCAAATTACATTCTAATTAAATTCATATATGTGAGTCTGGCATAGTTGTTGTAGGAGATTGAAAGGAATTTTTTTTTACCAAAGCCTAATTGATCCTTGTAAGAAGAGAAGGGTTCCTGAACATCCTTAGGCGGCGTAATATCCTTCACAAGCTCTTGATACGCTTTCCTCTCCGCTATATCTTCCAACTTTTTCAGCCTCGCCTTCAATTCTTCACTCTTCGCACCAAAAATAGTTACATAAAATTGAATCGATCAACAAATTTCGGAGCCACAAATGCAGCATAATTGAAAGGAATTGCAAAGGTGAGTGAGAGTTGATTGTACTGACCTTTTCTCTGGGCTTAGGGCTGGAGAAGATGACGCGGGTGCCCGAAAAGAGTCGGGTCAAGTCGGGTCTGGTCGATGGGTCAGAGGCCATCCACACAGCGCGAAGTGGCGCGTAGGGTATCTCCGACTGGAGGAGCAGATCGGAGGATGTTCGTCGAAGTTCGTCGGAGAGAGTCGCGTCTTTCGACGCTCCGGAGAGGAAATCCCGAATCGGGTCATTTCTGGATATCACTAACCCGACCCGGTTTGACTTGTCGGTACCCATTGTTCGCTTGGTCTCTTTATGCTACTGTCTCTTGCTTTACTGAACCATTCACGAATCACAAGATAATACTCTCTCGTTAAATAGTTTAACTCTTTTTATTCTAATTATAAATAAATAAATTGGTTACTTTCTTTTAAGAGTTTAGAGAGTTTTTCTTTGATATAAACTTTCACTCTATTCATATAAGTAAAGAATAATTTATTTAGAAAAAAAATATGACCCACTAAATTAGAGAAATAGGTGTAATTTCCTATCTAAGAAAAAAAAATCTTTTTAAAATTCTTCTGGACCTATGATTTTATTTATAAAATTTAAATTTAAAACTATATTTTGAATGAACTTAAACTCACCAACCCACTTAGGTTAGCTTGATAATGAACTTTTGGAATAGACGCATGGGATCTTAAATTTCAACCTAGTTTTAATGTTTTATACATAAAAAAAAGATTTAATATCACTTTTAATTTATTATTTTTTACAATTATTTCGTTTTGTTAAATTAAATTTTAAAAATTCCTGCTACCTTAGGTTTTTAAAATATTTCATTCTACTTCTTTTCATTTCCGTTAGTAAATCTTAATGTTTCATTAATATTTGAATATTTTAAAATAATAAATTTAACATAGTGGCCGCTAAACAAGGCCACTATATTTATTTTAGTGCACAAACATGTGGCCCTTAGTTTCAAAAGAAACGAAACACACAACTACTCCCTCATGGTAAACATTTTCTCTTCTTCTTTCTGCATTTACAGTGCCCAGATGCAGATCTGAAGCACTTGGCTTCCTCAACTAGGCTTGCGGTTTTGGGGAGTTTTGATTGATTATGAAATTTTGATTTGTGATTTTGATTTAAACCTGATATCTACTTTAGGATTTTGATTTGAATTTGGAATTGTAAAATATATTTTGATTTTTCTGTTTTATGATCTGATCTGGGCAATTGTTATTCATCATTGAGACTGTTATTACATTGATTTTATCATTTTTGCACAAAAATAAAACTAGTAGTTTTTAGTCGTTACTATGTTCAATTATTATTTGAAAATTATAAACACTGACAGTGTTAAACGTTGTTAATGGAAAATCAAAGAAAGGATCAAAACAGAATATTCAAAAACATAAAAAATTAAAATAAATTTTTTAAAATTTAATATATTAAAATAAAATAACTACAAAATATAATAAACTAAAAGTAAGATTTAATCTTAAAAAACCCTTATTGCTTAATAGTTAATAAATTGGAAAATGGTTTATAGTACGAAGAAAAATTATTACGAAATGCGCAATCTTCACGGGTTCCCTTCATACCGTTTTATTTTATTGGGTTGTTGGTTGCTTCACTTTACTTCTTCTTTTACAATCTTAATTATAAATTGAAAATCCAATTTTACAATGAGATATTGTTCTCACTCTCCCTATACCATTTTATGTCAGGTTTTTTCTTCAACCCAGTAAAACCCGACTTCAGTCAAAGAGAAATTGAAAACCCGATTGTATGGTGGTCTCTTCTGAAACTTGTGTGGTTCGAGCCCTACAATAACATAATGAGTTTCAGGTTGTGGATTCTCCTAATTGGATGACATTCAATGAAAAATTAAGAGACTGCGACAAGTTGTTGCATGTTCTAGCTTGTGTCTCCAATTCTTCATGCTTTGAAATCAATAATTTTAGGTTATGGTACGAGAAATTTTGCATGATAAGCGGGATAGTATTACAGTTCTGTTCTTTTATTTTATTTTCTTTCAAATTAAAATTTGATCTATTATTTAAAATATTAGCACATTAGCTCTTCCTATATTTTGTACGGTTATCTTCGTACAAAATATATGAAGAGTAAAGAAATATATAAAATTAGCAAATCAGTAATGTGTTTGTAGATAAGTATGATTGGTATTGTACGAAATTTCATACCAATTTTAGAAGCAATTATAGATTGTATTTTATTTGGCTACACTACATTTTTAAATTTTTTTTAAGTGTTTGTTACAATGTTAGATTGAGTTAAACATGAAACTAATTAAAAATTGATATCCAAAAACACCCTAAATTGGCAAGAATTCAAATTCTGGTAGGATCATTAAAGACAAGTTATTTGTAAGTACTCCTAATAAATCATTATTTTCACTTAGTCATAGCTGTATTAACCAAGCTAGCTTATGGATATGGCAATATGATCAACACAAAATATATGTAGTATTTTTTAGGAATGGGAAAATACAATATCCAATTATACATGCAGCAAATTGTAGTTATTTCGATCTTCATTTTTCATTTAAAAAACACTATCAACTTTTATTTACACACGAAACTACTCGTTTGCACTTTCGTATCTGCAGTAACCTAAAGCCAGCAATAACTATCCCCTTTAGTTGATATAATAATAGAAAAACGTTAACCCCCAACAATAAGTTTGGAGAGTCAAAAGATCCTTAAAGATGGAAAACATAATATATTCCAGGGTTCGTGAAAAAGCAAGAAACGGAAAGGGGAAAACAAAACTAAAGAAATGAGTGAAAAATGTTGACCTTGAGGAGAGTGAGTGCACTATAAAACCCTATTTTAAATCTTGAAATGGATTAAAAAAAAAGATAGTAGAAGAATCACATTAATGTAACTGCATGCAAATTCCCTGTCATACCAAGCCATGCCACTATTAGAAGAATACATTTCCGTCCAGAAGTTTTCTATAAATGCTTGGAAGAAGGAACCAATTCTTCTTCATGTTTGAGCTGAGTTATTGCTCTTGTTCTCTGAAGAATTTTGCTTCCTTTCTGCCTGAAGTGACCGGCATAATGATTCCAGTTTTTCTTTCTGATTTTTAGTTTTCTCCAGTTGTTTCTTCAAACGTTCTCGCTGCTCAGACATAAATAAATTTCACATACGTTGTCAATAAGAAATTGATACGAGTAACAAACTGAGCATGATCAATATCTGTGCATCAGCTTAAACACATATCAAGCTTAAAGGGGAGTGTTGCGAAAAATGACGTGTGAAACATGTGAGGGTAATTCAGCATTTTGGGTATCCTACAATTGCTCCAAGTATATGTTACAGTGTCTAACACAATTGAAGCTAATTAATCTCTTTATCTATGTTTCTCTTAATTCTTATAACATGTTAAAATGGTTAATGATCAAGAACAGGAAAAAAAAGAAGTTATATACCTCATCAACTAACTCTATGAGTGTAACATCAGACTTCTCAGATTTGCTCTTCAAGAATTGATTCTCCTTCTTGAGTTCCTTGATTGATTTTGCCATCTGAAGATTAAGCACAATAAAGGAAAAGGCAGAGGACTTTAGAATTACATTCATCCAAGATATGATTTAGCAAAAATGACCGAGTCTTGAACAAATAAAAGATATAAGATAAATTATGTTTACCTTCTCAATCTCTTGTTTGAATGTTTCAAAAATCTCATTGCTCTTAGACAATGCTTCCTGAAATTCATTGCACGTTTAGGAAACTGCAGTCAGATTAGTGTGTAAATGGAGAGATCAGACTCAGACCATTCTAATTGAGGCCTTGAGTAATCAAAACCCAAAAAAGAAAAACAAGAAACCAACAGGAGAAGCCAAGTTGTACACACAAGGTGTACTCAGAAAACAAGTTATCAATGGCATGCCTAAAAGTAATTGGTTGAAGGAGGGTCAAGTCAGTCAAACAAAGATCTGAAAATAGTATGCATGGAAAGATCAGTTGGCTTGGATATGAGAAGAACTAAAGAAGGGTTTTAGGGGAAGAGGCAGCAGTCAACTGAAAGAAGAGATGCAGAACTACTGAACTAGTGCAAGATATTAGTATGTTGGAAAACAAAATTCAGCACAAATAACTATAAATATTTACAAACAATGAGCACATTGTAGCAAAACAGATATGAGTTCAAATTGTCAAAATGCTAAAAAGAGAATCAAAATAGAACCTGGAATTGTTGGAATTTTTCTCCATCCGTTGTCAGCTGCAATCGTAAACTCTTCTCAGTTGCTAATAACTGAGATACTTGTTCTGCATATACTTTTATCTGTGACTGTTCCTGAACCAATTTTTCCTCATGTTGCTTAATTTTTAAATCAGCAAGCTGTAGTTCCAATGACTTTTGCTTCAACTGTTGATTCAAATACAAAACGTAGTGAATAAGTTCCAAAAATTAATAAATATAACTATATTTCCAATTTCAACCCAAAGAAAAGAAAATAACCATCACCTTCTGTGCATGTTGCTGCTCAGAGAGTTCATATTGTTCAACAAGCTGCCTTAGCTTGTTTCTTAACCTGTATTGAAATTTAAGGCAAATTATTTTATGCACATCTCAAAACAATTGATCCTTAAATAGACAAACATTGCACACATTACTTATTATTTTTAAAAGAGAAAATGTATAAAGATGAAAGACCCAGATAAAATACCATTAGGCAAAATAAATACATGTGTGAACACATGCTTTATATATAGTTGAAACATTATAAATTTGCTGAGACACTATAGATAACTAAAAAAAAAAAAATTTACTTTTACAACTTGTAGGGTCTTACATGTCATTCTCCTTTAGCTGAGAAAGGCACTCATCCTTGCGTTCCTCAAGCTTATTGCTGACATCCTGTAGCAGAGAGCAATTAACAATAAATGAAAAAAGAAATAAACGCATGAACAAGAATGAATACGTGAGGAAAGTTCAAGCATATAATGTTATCATCAACATGTCAACCATCTGAGAAGAAAACAAACTTAAAGTTCGGAGGCTATAATAAAAACTGAAACATATTCTCCTAACCAGAAGAATAATTGCTGTGTCAAACGATTATTAAAGGAGAAACATCACAGATACAGTGATTTCATGGCTGTTTTTAGCGCATTTTAGTAAGAATTGATACACGATGCTATAACCATGGGCCAGCTACAAAAGATATTTCTTCTGGTAGCCAGAGATAAAAAATCATCGATTTTCCAACCTTAACGAATAAATTTAGATTCAGGAATAAGTGTCAGTGTCCACTGTATCACTTTAGCTAGAAAAAAATCTTATTGCATAGCAAGTCTAAAAACAAGGTAGCGTCTTCAAAAGAAAATATTTCATTCCAACCAAAGTTTCAGCCCACTTTGTTGAGTATTAATACATTACAATTAATTAGAAATAACATAACTGTTTCAATAATCGCTTGTGACCACATTCCACCAATAGAAATTATAGTGTAAGTATACACAATGCACACTGATCAGAATATCATACACTCTTCTAGACAAGACAATGTTCAAACCTTGATTGCATCTTGAAACTTGGCTGACAAGTCCAGCCTTAAGTTTTGCCCCTCAGTTGATACACGTTTGCATTCTTCCTGAAAATAATTAAATAAATCTTAGTCTTTTAAAATGCAATAAAAAATAAGATGAATCAGAACCCAACCATAGAATGTCATGATAGTTTTGAAATGGACCAAAAAGAAGAATATAATAAACTGTAGAAAAAATCATATGGAGCCATTTTCTAATGAGATGGCATTTTAGCAAGATAGAAAATGAAATATTATTAAGGAAAAGATAGGGGAAGCATAACAAGGGAAGAAATTGGATATCCACCAAAACATAAAGCAGGTACAAGATGTATGATTTTTTTATTAAAAAAAATCATTAAGACAAAGAAGATAGAGAACATGGAAACATGAAAAACTCAAGATTGCAACAAGGCTGCCCAATCTCCACATATCAGAGATAGCAACACCCCTGTAACCACCATAACAAGCAGAGCAAACAACGAGGAGGGACACTCTAAATGGTGGCCAAGAATCGCAAGAGAGGGTATAGAAAATCTAAATGTGCTTGTCAAGGAACCTTTTGAATGCTTGGAAAAGTGAGTTGGAAACTGAAAGGTGGTGCAAATATGATGCTGGGAAAATTTGGAAAATAAATACTTTATAAGGGAAAACCACACAAATATACTTTGGTAGGATGGTATAGCCGCACTCACCTAAACTATAGTATTTTCCCACTTTTATTCATCGGGGTCGGTTGTTTTTTAGTTTGGGTCTTCTAGCTTTGCTTTTGCATGGCTTGTTGTTTATGTGCTTATGCTAGTGGACTGTTACTTTTGTATTAGTGGTTGATTATAAACTCAACATGAGAAAGGGCTTCCTTTAGTTAGATAGTAGGATCAAAGACAGCCTCGACACGAGCTAATTATTTTCAAGCACAGCAAAGCATGGATCACAATCATCTTCCCCATGTGACTTGATGCAAACTCAAACCCATGACCAGTTTTTCCACCACACGAGAAATAGAAAATGCATTGTGTAACATACATAATTGGCTAAAATATGTTTTTATTTGTGTTCAAGGGGATATGTTATCCTGCTGCCTAAATTGTATTACTGCTCTAATAGAAGTTCTTTCACTGAAAAAAAAATTAGTTTCAATCCAGGAATTTAACTACCCAGCAAAATTTGCATAAATCAACAGACCTCAATTGCTACAAGACAATATTTGAGGTAGTCCACTTCTCCACATCTTGAAATACATATACATTATACAATCAGTTTCTAAGGTAGCAGTGCAATAGAAAAATACCATCAGCATTTTATTTTGGCGTTGTAACTCTCTACACAGTGACTCAAGCTTATCTCGGACAGCAAGAGCTACAAAAAGAAAGGCAGCAGTCAATGGACAAGAATTAGCATCGATGTGGTTACAGATTAGATGTTGTCATTTATTTAAGGTTACAAAAAATGAGTCTTAGATATACCATTTCAACAAACAGTGTTCGTCAAAACAACTCAAAAGTCTACCACAGCCTCCAAAACCCTAACCCAAACTATCAATAGAAGAGGTTAACATGTTTAAATGGTCATTTTTATGAAATAACTCGCTGATTACACTAATTAATATGAGAGAAATAGAGCATATAGAAGGAAAACCAGTAGAGCAAATACAGTATCATCAGAAGATATTATTCGAGTGCTCAATTACAGAGGTAATTAATTAATACAGCGAAAAATCCTAAATGCCCTAGTATTAATTTACACTGGTATAATTAAGAACACCAATAATTTGATCACAAACTTCACAATGCTTTCCAAGGCGTATTCCGAAAATTTATAAATCAACAATGGATATATTTGTTGCAACATACCTGCATCTCTTTCTGCCAACACCTGTTGGTACTTTAGTGAAAATTCTAAAAGCTCCTTCTCTGATTTAAGAGTACGCTTTGCACTTTTGCGCTTCTCACTAGTTCCCTGAAAAATTTAAAATCTCAACTATTCAATATCTCCTAAATGTAGTCTCATATAGTCATATGTGACATGACAAAAGAAAGAAGGAAAAATGAAATAAATCTGCTCACTATCACATTTTTAATTCAAATATAAAAACTGTAAAACTATCTTTTTTACTTATTGAGACATTAAAAGGAATAAGGTGAACCAATCACATTAACTCAGCTCATTTTAGAAAGTGAAGAAAGGGGGGTTGGCTACAAAGGTTCCTGAATGTCAACCGGGCAGAAAATTGGTGTGCATCACAAGTATATTGGGCTCTTATTAAGCCAATGATTGCACAGAAACTAGCAACAACAAAAAGGAAGTTTTTTGTTCAATGTACTTACTGAACTCATGACCTAAGGTCCTAAACTGTCTGGGAAATTATGAACTCAACATGACCTAAATTGTTAAATGTGGAGCAATTATGATCCTCTGTCCAAATTTCCTATTCAATAGAACCTAATCTAGCAACTAGCACCAATTAAATTTATATTTTCAGAGTATATTTAACTTATCTCATTAAGAAAGACTCTGCTATAAACAAATTAAACAGATAAAGCCTTATAGAACTGCCTAATCATTCAGAAATCCTGATTGTTATTCTTTATAAGTTCTAAGCTATAATTCATTGACCTAACAAAGATAACCTCCCAAAGCGCTTGTCCATACCATTCCCACAAAGATAACCTAACAACTCTAGAATCAATCAACGCAGCCTCATCACTATTCTTGAAGGGTAAAAAAGTATATTAGACTTGTAAACTCAGCCTAACAAGCTAAAAAATGTTCAGACTATTAGTTTTCCATTATAAAGCAAAAAGGATCACTCTGCTTATTACCAGTAAACTTTATCATGTACAAGTTAGTCTCCTATCTAACCCAATGCCCAAAAAACTAGTTGCAGGCCAAATAGTCGAACAGTCAAGGACATGTAACTGTTCAAACTTCAAAATAAATAGAATAAATTAACGAGGGAACACACACACACACACAAACAGAGTGAAAAATATATAGCAGAACAGAGTACAGACATATATATGTACTAAAGCATGTGTAAATATAGAAATTAACAGAAATAGTTGACTAACAGGTTTTTTGTTTTTTGAAGAATCAACAGTCTCAGGTGGACTAGGGTTCTTTACAGGCAGTGCTTTTGTCTCCACAGGTACAACAGTTGCTGCAACAGCAATTATCAACAACAAAACCACGTCAGATACTCAAAGAAAGAAGAAATAGAAGACATCAGTAATTCAACATGGAGATCTAAACACG
Source organism: Glycine tomentella (assembly GCA_007407185.1). NCBI lineage: Eukaryota > Viridiplantae > Streptophyta > Magnoliopsida > Fabales > Fabaceae > Glycine > Glycine tomentella. Next base: position 55,799 of record PYAF01003280.1, on the reverse strand, counting down.
TATTTTTATAGGTTTGCAGAATGTGCAAGCATACAAGGTAATCCATTGATTATATAAGTTATGAATATTTTCAACCATTTAGTACCTGACTAGGTATATAGTATCAGTAAAAATGTCCAGCAATGCAAGAGAAATAAGAAATAATAGTTTTAGAGATCCTGTTCATCTTTCCAAGTTCCAACAGAGAAATTCTTAAAATCATGCATTTTCAATTTTCTTTTGTACGGAGAATATGTTTAATCCTAAAAAAGGAGTTGCTTGTTTGATAAACAATTATATAAATATGGATAATTCAAAAAAAAAATAGTACCCATTATGCCAAAATCTCACACCAGCTAAATATATGGTCAAAGTACTCCTTATAATAATGACTTGGGCAATTTGACCCCCACTCCCTGAGCCAGATTTTGAAATGACTTCAACCCAGTCCATTCTCAATTCAAATATGGTATCAGGTCCTATCCCAATTCTAATATGTTCACTCACCCACAGTCCACAAATGTTCGGTCTTGCCAATTTCACACTTCATATATCCAAACTTGAGAGTAAGGGGAGTGTTATGATCCAGGTATAAGGTCAAAGTACTCCTTATAATGACGAGGGAAATCCTACTTTGATCTAGCTTTTACAATCAAGTTATGTGTAGTCTGTTCTCAATTTTAATAAGGTCAATATAAACTATGGGTGCCATAACAATGAGAATACCTTATTGGCTTATTCCACATAATATGAAGATTGAAGAGTGAAGACTGTTCGAAGTTTGAATAAGAATACTTAAGACAAAGAAGGATTACAAGGTTTTTAAGTCACATCCAGCACAGACATACATACAAACATCAATAAGGAAGCCTCAAATTTTGGAAGTCATGTATGTATCAAACATGGTGATATGTGCACCATCAGAATCCACAGGTATTTTAAAAATCATTATACACCACACCCAAGGACTAACATATCCATTTAAAGGAAAATAAATATCAACATCAACATCAATAACACCTTTAACCCAAATTAATTAGGGTCGGTGATACATGAACTCAATGATAAATCGGAAATAAGACAAAGAAAGAGAAAGAGAAAGGGAAAGGGGAAGAAAAAGTGGAAAAAAGACAGCAGAAAGGAAAAAATAAACTAAAATAAAAGAGGGGTGAAAGGAGGGGGAAAGAAGAGGAAAAAAACTAAAAAAGGGAACGACTGAAACATAGAACTACTAATGGGTTTAACCCTCCACCAAGCTAATAGCTTTTCTCCACTTCGTCCTAAGAGATACCGTCCGTCAATCTATATCACACTTCATTAGGTCTTGTTTACCTACTTTTCCCCAGGTAAGTTTCGGTCGACCTCTACCTCTCTTTGTGTTGAGCTCTTGGTAACAAACTCTTGTTCTTACAGGAACATCCAGTGGTCGTCTCATGACGTGCCCAAATCACCTCAATCTAAAGGAAAATAAATATGCAAAGAAGAAAATTTTGCATTGGACATATAGTATCTATAAGTATATGATGGAGGGAAACACTCAATTGTGCATGTCTCTAGTCAAGATCAATATGTAGTTCCCATAAAAAAATATTAGCATGTAGTTACTAATTACAAAATCTACAAAAAGGGGCACAAAGGTTTAGGATAATTACATCCATCTGAACTTTGACATTCTCCTTGTTGTTGCTCCTTTAACTCACAGCATCTGGATAGCGGAGACTCAGGAACAAAATTAGCTACAGGAGGTGTAATCTGTGCACCTTCTGTATGCTGAATACAGCAACCAGAGGGACTCTCCGCTGAGCAGTCTGAGGCATCAAAAGTAAGTGCTTTAGATAATGGAACATAAGAAGCTTTTAGTTGCTCACTAACCTTGCTTACCATGATTGTTTTTAAACTCTTTTTCTCCCAAATCAGTTAACAGTTGATCAGAATGAATAAGGTCAGAGGAACCATCATCCTTGTAACTATTCAGGGGCTTCTCTTGTTCAGGAGTTGGAGTTGCAGGAGCAAGAGGCTCTGTAGTACTCTCAACAAACCCATCTGGTAATGAATCAACTTCGGGAAGCTGATTTGCATCTGGATTCTGCATTTCACCTACATCTCAAACATCCTTTCTTAGAACTATTTAACTACAATTTAAGGTTCATGTTTACAACTTTACATAAATGCTGGGACGACAAGTAAACCATAGTCATGCTTTAAATTTTTTACCTAACACCTACTGATTACATTGCATAATTGCTTTTGTAATCTTGTTGTAACAAGCAAAGATGATATCCTGTGAAAAACCGCCTAAACTATTTTTAAACTTCATCAAGGATAGATTGCAACATTATTTCTACAAAAATAAGCATATGGAAAGCCATATCAAATATCAAGTTAGAGTTCAACAAAATTTAACAAGTATAACAAAATGCTACATAAATCACAAATCCAGTCGCTTAGTGTGTATATATATATATATATAAACTTAACAAACCCACATGGAAGCCAACATAACAAACCCAAAATAGCTGTGGAAAAATTTACTTAAAAAAAAAAAAAAAAAAAAAAAAAAACATTTTCCGCTCCGACACCGAAGAAAACACGATAATCGTTTGCACCCAACAAGTTGAAGAGTGGGCGCATGCAATGCAAAAAGCCCATGTGGAACAAACAATGATGTGGGTGATTAAGAATCAGAGTAAAAATGAAAACTTTAAAAGGACAAATGGAAGAGGAAAAAGGGGGAAATCAAAGGGAGTAAGTACCTAACAGGAGGCAGAAGATATTTTGTAGGAAGAGGTGAGGAAGGAGAAGATCCAACAGTGGGCGTGGTAGTGGAACAGGAACTTGAGCACTTTAAAACCACCTGGTACTTCGCTTTCTCACGCCAAATTTTGCTTTTGTTTCTTCTTCGAATAAACTAATAAGTCTCAAATAACCTAGTTATATATGACTACGAACCAACTTAATTTTTTTATAAAAAGAATTAATAAAGAAAAATAATGAGAAATTTCATTTTTTTTTTCATGTTTAAAATTTATATGGTTAGCTTATCTGCCACAATAATGTTTTACAAGTTGCACATAGATAAATAAATAAATAACTTGTTTAAACTTTTAATTAATCATTTAATAATTTACTTAACACAACTTTAAGTCTTACTAATTATAAAACAATGTAAACTGATGTACGGTTAAAGATGATATAACCATTTGAATGGTTTATCTAAAAAAAAATTAAAAGACGACTAAATGATAGTTAATAAAAATAAATTATCCTCGTAATCTACCACCTATCAAAATTCATATTGAAGACTTGAAATAAAAAAAATATTAAATAATCGAGAATCATATTATTTATAATTTTAATTATTAATCATGTAACACAACGATGACATAATATTTTAAATTAATTAATATTTCTTAAATTATTAATCACATAATTGATTATTATGCTAAGAAAATTCTTATAACATATTTGAATATTCTTTAAAATTATGATATTTATCTCAAAATCACGATCTCATTATGATTTTTTCAAAACAATCATATGTTACTTTTTATTCATCCTAATTTCATAATTGATTTTCGCTCATTGACCGTTATCCCAAACATGCTGTTAGTGTGTTTAATTTGGTGGTATAATCATGGTAAGCTCAACTCACAACTTATCAAGACCTCACACTCTCTGCGCGCCTTCGAAGTCGACTTCCCCATCTGGGAATCGTTTATCATCTTATGAAAACTCCTTGCACACAAAAAAAATAACTCGATTTCCAGCTACTGAAAATCGATTATGAACACTCAAAAAAATCAATTTGTCCTTGGAAGAGAACCAATATGCAAGCTATGAGAGAATAATATGCAGCAGCTGCTAATGCAGGAAGCAAATTACATTTAGAGCCAAGAGAAGATTGTGCAGCAGCTGCCGAGAGAAGACACTTTATGCTTTGAAAGACATAAGCGTGGAAATAATTTTATACTATAATCTTTTGATCATATACTATAATCTGTCTCTTCACTTGTGCACATTGCTGTAGTGTTTCACCCTTCGTGAGCGTGGAAATAACAGTTAATTTCTTTCTATTTCATCTCCCTCTTCTCTATTTCCAAGCCATTTCAGCTCCACCAAAACAGAGGCTAAAATCCTAAAACTAAATAATATAAGGATAAGTAAAAGATGATAGAAATGTTTACTTCTTTTCTCCTCAACTAAACTCTCGAGATTTAAATTTATTTTTATCAAAATTATCCACCATGACAATTTTTTTCCTTGCCGAAATGAATTAATGAACAACATAAAGTGCTTTAGCAATATAGAGCAAACTAGGCCTTTAGAATTAGCGAACCTGAATAAGGGCTCTTTTTTATACATCTGTCTTGATACCATATAAATTACCAAATGATCCGTATAGCATGTTTGGTTGACATGCTTCACATTCTCACAAAGTAAAGGCTAGACCACATAACTTCATATTTTGTTGCAGGTTTTGAGTTATGATCCAGAAGCAAACACGGTAAGCTTTAAAGATCTCACCAATCACATTTGAAATGCTTCCAACATCCTGGCTCCAGAATATCTTTTACCTCCACATGAATGACCCACCAAAGTAAAAAATAAGAATAATTATTGTTAGGCTCTGTTATTCAGAATTCTGCAGCTCTGCAATATCCCAGATGCAGAAATAGACACTAGCAACAAGAAGGAAAAACAGCAGGATAGAGATCGAGAGAATAGAGAGTTAAGAGAGAATGAGAGAACATCACTAAATGTTATTGATGCAAACTGGTGTATTTATACAATACCCATAGGTAGTAAAAAGATTTTTAAAAAAACAGACTTAAGAAAAAACAGAATTATAACTAACATCCCTCCATAATTCTGATTTCTACTCAGCTCTATACATTAACTTGTTTCTGAGTTCTTCAAATTTTGCTTTTCTGAGGGGCTTAGTCATCAAATCTGCAAGGTTATCTTCTGATTTGCAGTACATGAGCTTGATCTTGCCTTTGCTCACTTTGTCTCTGATGAAGTGATATCTGGTTTCTATGTGTTTGCTGTTTCCATGATTAATAGGATGCTTAGCTAAGTTTATTGCAGACTTGTTGTCAATCTGCAGTGTCACTGGTCTCTTCTTCATAATCTTCATTTCCTTTAGCAGTTTTCTCAGCCACATTCCTTGACAAGCTCCCATAGAAGCTGCTATATATTCAGCTTCACAGGTTGATAGTGCTACATGATCCTCCTTCTTTGAGCACCAAGAGATTGGTGCTTCTCCATACTTGAAAAGATATGCAGCTGTGCTCTTCCTATCATCATTGTCTCCTCTCCAATCTGAGTCAGTATAACCTACTAGCTCAGCTTCAATGTTGTCTTTGCCAAAGGGAAACAAAACTCCAAGATGAATTGTGCCTTTTATGTATCTTAGGATTCTTTTAGCAGCCATCAAATGAGGTGTCTTAGGAGCCTTTATGAATCTGCTAATAATCTCAACACTGTAAGCTAAATCTGGTCTTGTGTTGCACAAGTATCTTAGTGAACCAACCATCTGCCTGAAAACTGTAGCATCAACCAATTCTCCCACATCTTTCAAACTCAATGCTAAGCCTGCTTCTGCTGGAGTAGCTGCTGCATTACATTCTTCCATCTTGAACTTCTTCAAAATATCTCCAGCATATTTTGATTGATGTATAATGATTCCAGCTTCAGTTTCCTTGAACTCTATGCCAAGAAAGTATGACAAAAGTCCCAAGTCTGTCATTTCGAATTCCTTCATCAGCAACTTCTTCACAGCTTCTATCTCTTTTGCTTTGCTTCCAGTCAATAGCAAGTCATCAACATAAAGACACAAAATTGTTAGCTCATCTGCAGATTTGTGCTTCACCTAAACTCCATGTTCTGAGGGGCATTTGACAAAACCAATTCCAATCAACACACTGTCAATCTTCATATTCCAAGCCCGAGGAGCTTGTTTCAATCCATACAAAGCCTTCTTCAATCTGAAAACTTTAGATTCATGACCAGTGATTTTGAATCCTGGTGGCTGGTCAACATAGACTTCTTCTTCAATTGGTCCATTTAAGAGTGCTGATTTTACATCAAGTTGGTACATGGACCAGCCTTTCAAACATGCAATTGCAGCTACAACCCTTATTGTTTCAATCCTTGCAACAGGAGCAAAGATCTCTCCATAGTCAATACCCTCTTTCTGCAAGAAACCTTTAGCCACAAGTCTGGCCTTGTGCTTGATCACTTCACCACTAGGATTCCTTTTAAGCTTGTACACC
>PYAF01003280.1:7231-34876 GCA_007407185.1 Glycine tomentella | reverse complement strand
ACACATCATATCCATTAAACTTATTTATAATATTGTTAGATATTTTAAAAAATATTTGTTATCTATAATGACTTTATTCGATTTTAACATGATTTCTGTCACAGAACTAGAACTAGAATACATGTATTCTTAACAAAAATAAAAAATAAAAATCTGAAGTCATTTATAAAGAATTTACTATAATTAAGTTGCACTTATCCTTAATTAGCTATTATGGTTTAAATGTTATATTGAAGAAAACTAATTTCTCTAATAAATATTGCACCAGTTTTTTTTTTTTTTTAAGAAACACCAGGTTAAAGGAACGTAATCTCAGCTGATGAAAATTGCATGAAAATAATTTTACCATAAAAAAGTCACAACTTCAAGTAAATTTTATATATTTCAAATTCATCAATGCTCAAAATCAACTCACAGGTCACAACACACTATCTCTTATAAAAAGACCATTCAAGTCCTTTGACTTAGGAACGTTCTAAAAAGATCACTTCGCTGTTTAGCAGAGTTTGAACAAATTTATATAAAAAATTAAATTCTGAAAGAGCATATTTTCACTCAGTAAAATTCTCAAAGGATAAGAATTTCCCAACATAATTTGTATACGTACTGTATGAATTAACTAGTTCTTCTTAACAAAATTAGCTACACACACACACACACACATATATACTACTCAATCCTGTTTAGTTTCTTATACGCCTGATTAAGTTGAGTGTATATAAATTATTAAGTAATAATACACTAGCTTCGGAAAGCAAACAACACTCTCAAATTTGTTTATGAAATTATATCGCAACTCTTTACAATGTTTTGCTCAAGTTTCAAATCGTGAATATATTTAAGGCCATGTATCAATAGAAATCTGGTCGCATAGGTATCATCAATATGAATTGTTTCAAATTTTTCTTTAGCAACAATCGACATTTAATAATTTAATCTAGTACTCTTAATTATTGCACTAGAAAAGCAAACAACTCTCTCAAATTACTGATAAAAAACTGTTAATGAAATTATTTATATAGCAACTTTAGTGCATGTTTTGCTCAAGTTTCAAATATGGTAAATAATATTAAGGCCACATATACATCAATAAATCTAGTCGCGTAGGTAGCAAGTCGTGGACGAAAAATCAGTCTTGTATGTATCCTCATTTGTCTCCACAAAATAACAAAAAACAAGTCAATATCAATGCGCCAACAATGAGTAGTGTAGGCAAAAAAGGCAGAAGAGTAGAACTAGAAGGTAGCTAACTTTGCTGAACATGCATGCCGGCTCCACATTACATCAACTGTGCCAAACAGCATATAAATTAAGTGCCTCTAATGGGACCTTTGGTTTTGACTTCCAGAGAAGGAGCCAAACACAAACTTAGCTCAGACATGTGGACACAACCAAAGCAGCCTCCATTTAAACCAGTAAAATAATAATAACACTTTCTAGAACGCGATAATTGTTATATCTCCATGCATAAGTATATTTTCATCTAGAAGCACTTTGAATTATGAATATTATATTATATGACCTCCTTTTTTAGCCTTTGGGGCCTGCTCCTTCTAGATGGTTGGTTAATCATACCGTTAAATTCGACTATACCTTGTTATTTATTTATTCCTTTTCATCTAGATGCAGGTATCATTTTATCAACACAGCTAGCTACAAAGTACTTTTGTCTCTCTCTCTCTCTCTCTCTCTCTATTTCTCTTCCATATATATTGGGAATATTATTGAACAGATCAAGACTCCCCCATTAGCAGCACAACCTTATAAGAGAAAAAAATATTTTCTTCACACTCGATCCTGTGTGTTCGTATACTAATTATTCCTTTTTGTTTCTTTCTTATTGCTAACAATGGCGGCTAAAGAGTTATTTCACTCATCAGATCAAGAAGAAGCAGGAAATGAAGAAAGCACTCTACGGCAGCATGAGGTAGATCCATACGAAGAAGAAGAAACTCTATCTCTTTCTGACCTTCCAATTTACAGCGGCGCCTCAATTTCAGCTAGATGGGGTGGTGATTTCTCCAAAGAAGATGGAAAAAACTTTGTTGACAATGGCGACGATGATAACGACGATAATTTGTTCGAGTTCTTCAGTGAAGAATTCACCGCATCACCAACCTATTATGCAACCGCAGAGAATATAATCTTCTGCGGCAAACTCATCCCCTTCAAAGATATTAATCCTCCTCGTGCTGATCAGAGCAATACCAATGTCCAAAAGGGTATTACAAAACGCAGTTCAAAGGGTTCAAAGAGTAGTTTTGCAGCATGTGACTACTCATCATCGGTTGGGAAGGTGTCACTGATGAGGAGTCCCACAAAGTCAAGATGGTTTTTGTTCATGTTTGGGATGTCAAAGTTGTCCATCACCACTGAAATGGAACTCAAAGACATTAGAAATAGGCAAAGCCGCCGCCGGAGGGGACCCAAGGCGACGATGATGATTCCGACTGCGCCGGCTGCTGTGAAGGAGAAGAGAAGCAGCTGTAAAGGGATGGGGAAGATGTTCAAGTCAATCTCTATGGTGTTGGGTTGCCACGGTAGTAGTAAGATTGCAAACGACGTAGTAAAGGCTGCTTTTGTGTGAATTTTTTGCAACGTGCCACGTGCCTCTATAACATGCACCTACTACTCCAATTTGACCCGCACTTAGGGTTCATCAAGTTAGTTAGCTAGGGTTCAAAGGTTTTGTACTTGAATTTAATTTATATATTGATTGATGTTATTATATATATAAATTAAACTCAAAGATATGATATAGCTGATGAGAGAGACAGTGTTTGTGGATAATTGGTCATTGTAGATCAAAGAAAGAGAGCATAATCTATTATTCTTGTCTTGTGCTTTCATGAGTAACAAATTGCGCGTTGCAGTCTTTGTTAAACTTGATTTTGAACGACTTTTCTTCTTTTTACTTTTTTGCTTTTTGGTCTCACAACTATAAATCAAAAGTCAAAAGTAACACGCACCGATCTTGATTGATAGGAGTATATCATTTTATAACTCGTGAATATTTTCCTCAGAAAATTGTTCATACTGTTGTACATGAAAATTCTCATGTATAAAAACGAATTCGTGCCCGTGGTGGATTAATTTTATAAAGCATGATTGATGAACGACCTTTAATTTAGTAGCACAAAACGTGACTGCATGTTATATATTTTGTAAGAATTTAATTCAAATTACTTACATAAAACATATTTGTTTATATTGTCATCTAAAAAAAATCATATCTAGAAATATTTTAAAATTGATAGTAAAGTTGGGTGTACATGTCAGTTATCTCTCATTTAGAAACTATTTGGTAGAAACTAAAGAAGATAAAAATTAATAAAATGAACAATAAAATTTTATAGAATTCACATTTTTATTCTCTACTTTAAATCATTTTTTTTTCTTCTACTCACAAACATAAACTTAGACTAGCCTTACAAATACTTGCAACTTAAACAGCCGGGTTAAGTTGGCCTGGGTCAGAACATAAATGGGTCAAGTTTTACGGTTCCACATCCGCATGACATAGCTTGCAGCTTTTGTAAATAAAAAAATTAATTTTTAAGACAAAAAGTAGTGTTATAAAATTCGATCCGATTATTGATCTGGTCGAGATAGTGGGTCAGTGGATTAGTAATTCAATCAGTGGGTCATTAATTGGTCTGATTTATATTAAAAATTAATTATGTATAAATACATAACTAATATTATTTAATTAAGAAAAGTATAATAAAATAAATTAAAATAACAATTGAAGTATTAAAGTTGATAACACAAGTAAAGTGTATTAATAAAAAGAGTGTAAATAACAACTACTTAGTTTAAAACATAAGTCCAATTTTTAATAAAAAAACAAGCAAGAAGGAGTACAATAAGCAATAAAAGGAGTGCAGGAAGCAAATCAATTTGTGGATTTGGGACCAAATAAAAAAATCTTAATCCCCATATATATAAGTAATATAAACCTCTCTTCCGCGTCCTCATTTTCTCGCGTGCAACGCCTCTTCAGTGCTTCGTTTTGTCTCCACAAACCACCTCCACGACAAACCACAGCCATCACAAAACACCCCGAAATCTTGAAGCCACCGTCAACCACACACACCATGAACCTCCACAAACTGCCTCCACATTGAAACCATAGTGAAACCCAATCAGACCTGCAAATAGACCCAAAATGCAAACAACAAATCAAGATCCAAACTTGAAACCCCCAAAATAGAAAACACAAATTTCTCGCTGATTAGGTGATCCGTTTCAAAGAAGCAGAGGCGGGGGTGTCGAGAGGAAGAAGAATGGTTGTTGTCATTGTGTTGTCGCAGACGAAGAACCGTCCGGGTCGTTGGGTTTCATCAAAATCGGTTAGATTTGATCGGGTCATTCTGGGTCACTTGCTTAAGTGGTCCGATAATGCATTTGGTCTGGTTATACCACTGAATCCCAATTGGACCGATCCGACCAGCTAAATCAAACATGATTTTATAACTAAAAAAGTAAAATTATGTAAACATAATAAAAATGGAAACAAATAAAAAATCAAAATCAAATATCATCGTCAATCCAACCATTTAAGTATCAATTTTTTCAAGTTAATTTACCAAATAAACCAACCAAATATATATATATATATATAAAATATCATTTTATTCTGAATATATATAAAAAATAAAACATGTCTCAAATTTGTTTTATAAAAGGTAGATTTTTTTTTGTCAGAAAAAGGTAAATTGTTAAATACTTCGAATTTGATGTATTTTAAAAACATGGCATAAAAGAATAATTGTAGCAGTAGAATGAAGAAAAAAATACCATTGACACTTTATTTGTAATATAGTCCGACGAGGATACCTAGGAATATAGTCAACGTACTTTTAGGCAAGGGTGGACCAACCGTTATGGTTGAGGATCCTTGCTACCAAAACCAAAAACTCGGGACGGATCAATGTCCAAATGCTTGGTATGTCTGATGCCACTTTTTGATTCTATATCTCAAATTTTTAGTTCTGATTCCGTCTATGATTGTTACATTAGATCAAAAGAATTAGCCGGTTTACTTGGAATGTTTGAATCATTTCTAATAAGATCTGAGTTGGAAGAAAAGACACATTTCTAGAAATTCGACAGATCTTCCATCAAATAGAAGGAAAAATAATTAATCATTTTCATAATTTTATTTTTAGTATATACGTCCTAATTAGTAATCAATCTGATAATTCTACCAATGAGGTTTATAGATCATGTAAGTAACTGTTTATTATTCAGAAAAATAGGAATACATAACATAAGATGTTAAAAAGAATATCAATTGAATTTCTTTTTGAAAAACTAAAACCCATGAAAAACTGAAAAAAAGACAGCGAAAAGAGTTTGTTATTTCGTTATTAGTCGTTACATAGGTATGTTTGTTTGGTTACGCTGTCATTTACGAATGATAAAATTAGGAATCACATTCCCTGGGGGGTCCCACTTTTCTTGACACCCAAATCCCAATCCTTGCTGTAATAGATTCATTCATCGTTGAGGTTTTCTCCTTTCCTCCTTTTTGTCTTTTCTTCCCTCTTCACAGGGCATGTATGTACCTTAATGTGCAGAGAGATTTTTTATTCTCATACAAAGGTGTTTGGAATAATGTGAAGTATTTCAGTTTTGTCCTCTTTCTCGTGCTTTTTGTCCCTTCTGATCCTTGTTTTGTGCTTTTTGAATAATGTTATCTCAAAATTTGATGGTCTTTTTAAATTAGGCTATCTGGGTTCTTCTCGTTGTCAATTTTGTATCTTTCATTTCTCTGTTTAGTTAGTTTTCCATGAATCTAGGTGTTCACAGTTGGTGCTTTTGACTTTGTTTTGAACTTTTGATGGATTTTTGAATTATGTGTTTTTATTATTTTTTGCTTCTTCCTCGTTTGATCATTCCATCACATTAATGAATCGGATAAAAGTCATTGCCTTTTCTTTTTTAGAACGTGGTGGTTTTTTTCTATTTGGTTTCGGTTTCTAGTCCTTTTCATAAATGGGGTTATGAATTGTGAATGACTTTTATGGAAAACATTTGCTTTCCGCATTTATGATCTCTCTCCATTTTGAGGTTCTATTTAATTTTCCATGGCTCTTCCCGTTTACAACTCCATGCATGGAATTCTGTTTTCTGTAATGATTCGCTCTGAATTTAACATGCTTTAAATTGAAAAACACAGCAATTTAATTGCTTCTGCCACAACTTTTATTCATTTATTCTCTTTTTTTTTCTTTTTAATTTTTTTCCTCTTCCTTTCACTCCTATTTTATTTTAACTTATTTTTCATTTTTTTTTATTTCCACATTTTCTTCCTTTCTCCATTTCTCTTTCTTTATCTTGGACTTCAATTAACTTGGTTAAAAATGTTATTAATATTTATTATGAATTAATTTAATTTTTTTTGTTAATCAAGATAAAGGAACTCGAATGGGGAGGAGAGGGGGTTGGTTTTCTGCACTGAAGAGAGTTTTTGTTTCTGATTCCAAAAAGGAACAGGTTTGTGAATAACATGTGTTACATTACCTTTGACATGAATGGAAGAAAATTACCATGAAATCAGATAAGATTCCCATGCAAAACAATTTGTTTTTGTTCATATAAAACAGAAACAGCATCATCATAAGTCAAAGTTAGGATGTTTTGGGACTCATCAATATGAGGATCTAGAAGGAGCACCAATTGCCGCTGTTCCTTCACTTCCACCAAGAAAAGACCCCAAACCAATAAGTGAGGCAGAGAATAATGAACAGAGCAAACAAGCCTTTTCTTTGGTTTTGGCCACTGCTGTGGCGGCGGGGGCTGCTGTTGCTGCTGCTGCAGAGGTTGGTCGTCTCAAAAACACGCCTCCTTCTAATGGAAAAGCGAATCAAGAAATGGCAGCTATCAAGATTCAAACAGCGTACCGTGGATATTCGGTATGGACTTTTATGAATCCTATTTATTGGGAACACAAATGAAACAACTAATAACATGGAAGGTTCGTGTTATTACCACCAAAATCAATTAGGTCCTAATAAAATGTATCTATAAAATTTAAGTGCATTTTACATTCTTGTTTTCTTCTCAGATAAGTGTACAAGTTGATTTTAATTTATAGGAGAAATTCAATTTACTCAACCTTCTTATTTTCTTTTCTAGAATTTTATCCAAATAAGTTCTTATTTTCTTTTGTTATTGGGAGAATTTGTATATGTGCTGCAACAACTTTGTGAGACATTTTGTGTTTAATAGTTCCATGTTATGTCGGGTTTCAGGCAAGAAAATCCTTGCGTGGCTTGAGAGGTTTGTCGAGGTTGAAAACGTTGGTGCAAGGGCAATCTGTTCAACGACAAGCGGCTACTACCTTGCAATGCATGCAAACTCTTTCACGGTTGCAGTCTCAGGTTCGTGCAAGGAAGGTCAGAATGTCTGAGGAGAATCAAGCTCTTCAAAGGCAACTGCAGCAGAAACGTGAAAAGGAATTTGACAAGTCGCAAGCTAATGTAAGCACTTTATGAGTATTTGCATGTTATAGGAAGAATGAGTTATGCAAATACTATTCTGATGCGTATTTGCCTCGTAGAATGTGGCATCTATAGTAATGCACTTCTGTTTTATTGCTTGTGAATGTGTGTTTCGCCTTGTATATGATGTCTCGGAGTTAATTTAAGACAAATTGTTAATTATTTCCCATTTATTGCTCATTGCCCCCTTCGAAACATATGAAAATATAAACATTAATATGTTAACGTTCTCCTGGCTTTAAATTTTGTTCTGAAGTGGCAAATACTTTTACAGCAGATTGGAGAGAAGTGGGATGATAGCTTGAAATCAAAGGAGCAAGTTGAAGCCAAATTGTTGAACAGACAAGTAGCAGCTATGAGAAGAGAAAAGGCTTTGGCCTATGCATCAACACATCAGGTAAGAAGAGACTGCCTTTTATTTTGGATTTTAGTGGAACAAGAGAAACAAGTTTTGGATTCTTGATATGGATAGCATAAGTGTAAAATAAACTCAAGTACTTATCAAGTCATCAATGTAGAATTTTGTTGAAAATGAAAACTAGAAAATAGGCTGAAAATTTATGTGTAGACTGTAAGACTAGTAAAATATAAACGATCTCTTCCTATGGATAACCATTTACTTGATCTCCAACAGCAAACCTGGAGGAACTCTTCAAAATCTGCTACAAATGCCACATTTATGGATCCAAATAATCCCCACTGGGGCTGGAATTGGCTAGAGCGATGGATGGCTGCAAGGCCATGGGAGGGTCAAAACACTACATACCACATTGGCCATGCATCTGAAAAAAGTGTCGCAAGCCAAACCATGTCAGTTGGTGAAATCACAAAATTGTATTCTCTCCGTGATCAGAATAATGATATCAAAACTTCACCAGCAAGCCAAAAACCAACCCGTCCTTGCAGCCACAATTCCCCTTCAACAGCACCCTCAAAGGTCCCATTAGCCAATGGAGCAAAAGCAAAGGTACTATCAAGCCCAAGGGGTCGTTCATGGGGGGGTGATGGTGACTCAAAAAGAATGTTCAGCAAAAACTTAGAAAACAATCGCAGGCACAGCATTGGAGTGTCTCAAGTGAGAGATGATGAGAGCAATTCAAGCTCATCACCGTCCACAAAGGTCGCAACCAAGGCAAAGTCATCATCATCCAAAGTGAGAAGTGCATCGTTTGGTGTACATAGAAATGGAACACCTGCAAAAGCAACTTCTGCTCCCCTAAAGAAGAGGCTTTCTTTCCCTGCTTCTCCAGCCGGTATAAGAAGGTATGCTGTTTCAACTAGGCCGGGAAATGTGGCTTCCAACAAGAGTGTTGCTAATGCTACCATCTCTGAGGAGAAAGTGAGAGTGAGAAATGGAGGGAGCAGGTAGGGATGCATCATGCTCATGCATGCCATTGGTGTTGTACTTAGAATAGAAATATGAATGAAGATGAATCAAATAAAAGATGCATTCATCTTTTTATTGTTGTCTCTATCAACTTTTCTTCACAAGCCATATTGTTGGTGCCATGGGGGAGGAAATGGAATAAAATTTGGCTGATCAAGTAATCATTTTATTCCTACAGTTGTCTTCATAATCAATGCAGACTTTTTCTTTTACTTCTTAACTAATTATAGTAGTGCTATTTGTGATGTTATATAACAGGATTGATTTTGGGGGTGATACTAGTTTGATGACAATATATATTCTTTATGCAAGTACTCATTAATTTTCTGTTTGTAAAGTAGTTATCAATTATTCAAGGTAAATTGTTTCCTTGTGTATGGTTTTGGCCATGACTATGTTAAATCTATTCTTTTTGTTATGTTTTTGAGAAGCATCGATTTGGAAAAGTAGATAATGAATATGATTAATATGCCACAATCTACCGTCACTGCCGTGCATCTTATAAGAAAATTTAAATTTAAGCATGTGAGCTTGGATGATAAAATTGTTAGTATAGCTATTATTCATAATTTTAGTTTGATCAATTTAAATTTGGTTAAAATTTGAATTGACCAAGAATAACAATTTTTATGTTGAAAAAAAATAATAAATAGTATACACATTGATCTAATCACTTTTTTTTTTGTTTAAATCACACTGATCTAATCACTCATCACAAACTATCAATATTTTTTTTGATTTTTTTATTCAACAAACTGTCAATATTGATAAATTTGTTAATTTTTTTTAAATAATAACAACAATACCTAAAAAAGTGATAATTTTTTTAAAAACTTTTACATTAATAATATATGTATGTTAAACTAAAAAAACTATAAATTTGAAAATTTCAAGTTAAATTAAATTTTTATTGGAGGAATGAGTGGAGATGAAGATCAAGAAATATTGTAGTGACAATGATGGGATGATGGGATGATGTCAAGGAAGGGGTGGTGCATGGTAGGACTTTTGACAATAAAAATAAGAAAATGGGCTTAAAAGATAAGGATAAATATGTAAAAGTATCATTTGGAATCTAGCAATCAATTATTTCTTTTTAATAAGTTTAAAATTTTGTTTCAAACACAGTTTGTGATGACCGCAACAACAAAAAAGGACTAAGAATGTATTTTTTAAAATTTTAGATTTGTGCAGTTCCACTTATACGAGTACATGTTAGCACTATAGGAGCGCGGGGTTGGATTTAGTCTCCTCATCCCTCGCACTCAACTCTCCAAGTCTTTCCTATCCTTGATTCTTGTTAAGATTAAAAAATTAGGTCCATCTTTGTTCTTGTTTGGGGATCGAGTTTCCTTGTTTCACCTTGTCTCTAATTCTATTTTGTTTTTTTTATTCATAAAAAATAGAAAAAATAAGATAATTATTTTTTGTAATTGAACTAAATTTATTACAACATGCTAAATTAAAATTTCAAGTAAAAATTGCTTAATCTCATTTATTTTTTGATAGTTTAAACAAATAGTGGTCATAATACCTTGTTTACCAAAATTGAAATTTCAAGTGTTTAACAATATATTAAGTAAAAATGGCTTATTTTCATCTATTTTTTGAGGTCAACATGAAATTAAGTAAAAATTATACACAATTATAAGAAAAACAATAATTTCATGCATAAACAAGCATTAATTCATTAAAATTGATAATAAGAATTAGGATATTATAAGGTTATAATAATTTAAAATATTTATTATATCAGAATAGTAGTGACCAGGGTTGAGGGGTGAGGGTGGGGACCAGCATATTTGACCTCATCCCCTGAATTTGACTTTTTCAATCAAAAAACATTTGAATTTGACCTCGATCAACTTGGTTTTCTCCCGTTAAAGTCGAGATAAGTCTAGATAGTCCTTGCGAGAACTAGTACACTTGCCATGCCTAATCAATACCTAAAGGATGGATTTATAGGTCAACACCTAATATAGTCTATGAACATGGTTGAATTTGTTAAAAATTGTCTACAACATTGACAAAATTTGTAACAACTAAAGTATAATTAAAAAACTCACGCTATGCAAATTAATTTGTTCTTAATAAAAAGCTCAATTATCTTTTTTTTTTAATTAAAAAAGTTTATAGGGGAACGTGACTGATATGAGGGAATAACATAGTGCAAGTCGTTAAATCAAGGTTAAAACATATTTACTTGATTCATTTATTTGGATAACTAGTTAACTACATAAGCAAATAACTACAAAAAATTGAAATGAGATTAACATATAATTTTTAATGATATGCAACGGGCTCAATCCAAAACAATACTAAGTGGTGTGGATGACATCCACTAACACTCAACCAAAAAATACAAAGTACATGAAAAAAATAATCACAGAGAACATGAGGACCAGAGCAGGCTAAGCACCATTTGGACCATGGTCATCACCACCTTTCAGAAGAGGAAGAACATCTTGAAAATCATGAACAAAGTCATTCGAAAGATCATTGCGAATAGGGATACTGGCAATCTGTTCTATCCAACTGGTAGTGGGAATCAATGAGTAATTTTTTATTTTTTTTAAGATCCTAAAGTCTTCATGACAGGCGATAATAAATCTTGGGCTAGAACTAGAAGGAAGATTCATGTCCACTCCATTTTGTTATCAATAGCCTGGTCTTCTTCTTGTATAATGTATCTTGCTACTGTAATTATGGAGCATGTATAACTATGGTTGAAGCCCTTTCTAGCTTCCAAAGCTAGAAAGTACAACTGAATCCCCTCTATCAATACATATTATTGATTTGAGTGAAAATAGGTTTTGATTACCCAAAACATCTAAATTGTATGTTGTTAATTAACACAAGTTATTTATCTTAATTTTGTGGGTCCCATGATATTATATAGATTTAAATACTTTATACAAAAATTCACTTCAATATTAAATTGGTAAAATGAGTATTTAACTTAATTTTGTGAATTCTATAATATTTAAAAAATAATTTTGATTAAACAACAATGTTAATTTATATAAATAATGATGCTTGTATTATATTATATCATTTGTTCAAGTGGAAAAAAGGGTTAAGAAACACCACATAGAATTAAGCAAGATTTTACGTTTAAGCCTTACAATGCAAATAAAAAATTAAAAAGAAAAGATTCACTAAAAAATGACTAATCAATTTTTTAATAATTGTTAGATATTTAATTTTGTTCTAATATTATGATTATTCAAACCCTGCCTCCCCCTGTCAACCAATTAAAATTGTCTTTGGTCAAATGTTTTTTTTTTTTTAATTGACACTAAGGTTATGGTTGATAAAATTAATTGAAAGCTGAAAATTAAAAAAATAATTGATAGCTTAAAGTTGGAAGTTAAAAAATTAATTTATTAAATTATAAGTGTTCAGTTAAATTAGTTGTTAAAGTAATTGAAAAATATAAAATGTAAAAAAATTCATGATTTATTTAAAAAAGATAATCAAGAAATTAGATAAATATATTGATGATAAAAATTTAAAAAACTAAAATTTAGAACCTAATTTTAAAAAAATGCTACTAAAAATAATTTATTTGTCGAACAGTCAAATAAACCTTTTAATCAATAAAAAACACTAAAAATTAACTAAAATATCTTAGATAAAATAGCCTGACTAACACTTTTTACACATTTATACTAATATATAGAGATACAAATTTGTGTAATTATTTTTTGTCTCCATATTTTTAGATCATTTTATCTTTATTCTTAATTATAATAATACTAAAATAATAATAATAATAATAATTAATCCTCTTTAATTATGTATATTAAAACTGATCCATTAATCAAAATTAGATAACCACCCACTAAACACTCTCTACTTTTATTAAACAATTTTATCTTTAAACCATTTCTTAAATTTTAAAATTGTCTTTTAACTTATATTAACTTCCCACTATTTTTATATTATAGTTTTTTTATTCTATCCTATTTAACTTCTAATTTTTATTATTTAATTTTTTTTATCCCCTAGTCTTTATGATATCAGTTAAGAAACATTTATCGTTACCATAGTGGAAACATTTTAAGAAAGCATACAGAATGCTTCAAAAACCTAAAAAAAAAAAAAAAGCAAACAGAATAACACAAAACTGCATATGTTTTTAGGTGGCTTATGAGGTGGGGAGTGGGGACCGGAGCAAATCCCCCACTGTGAGAAACAAATATGATCCATAAGATATAGTCTTTCTTTGAGATATGCGTGGAACTATTATAGACATGCCCACACTAGAACAATTTTTTTTTTTAAAGTATATCAATCCCTTACACAATTAAGTTAAAATAAATTGATTTTTTACATGTGTCTTTCTTTATCTCTATCTAGTTGAAAGAGAGACACTTTTGTGTCTCTATCTTTATTTTAAAAAATTAAAAAGAAAAAAAGAAAAAAATAATTGAAGAAAATAGTGCTAACAATTTTTAAAAGAAAGAGATGGTATTTATGTTCTTTCCATTTTTAATTCTAATTTTGAGATAAAATGTTCTTTCCATTTTTATATTCTTTAGTTTTCTTTACTATTTTTTCTTTTTACTTTATATTTTTTTAAATAACTAACCTGATGATATGACTTTACCTAATACGATAACAATTTGGATAATTTGAGTTAGAATGACTTTTTTTATAATAAATAAATTTGACCCAACAAGATTTGATAATTTCTTTTTATTGATTTAAGGTCTTAAAAAAATTGTCTTAATTTGACATATATTTTTACACATAAAAAAAATCACATGATATGAGGAAAGATCTACTTTGATTATGAACTTGATATGATGTTGATGATTTGATTTGCTCGAAATGGTTCAATTGTTTTTTTTTGACAGAAAATAGTCCAATGTTTTGATCACACTGACATTTGAATTTAGTATCTTGTGTAAAGTTTTGATTACATGAATAATATTAGGTTAAATGAATATTACTATTTACGATTTGAATACATAAGTGGAAAAAATGGTTGTTAATCATCTTCAGCCACAAAACGGCATTTTTAGGGAAAAATGTCTTTTTTTTTATGTAGAAAAAAAAGTTTGATTTGCTACAATTCAGTATTTGTATTTTTTTCAAGAGAATCCAGCATTTGTATTTTAATCTTAAATTCAGACAATCTGAAAAATTTCCACCCGTATATACAAATACAACCATCGGAACTTCCGTGGTTTTTAATGTGTGGTTAACTGCAGAAGAGAAAAGACTCCAAAAAAAAGATGTAATAGTCCAATCAAAACTGAAGTGTGCGATGACTATTGGCAAATACATTACCACTTGGCATGAACTTGGCCATTAAAAAACATTCTCAACTCAAAAAGTCTAATGTATAATATATATATATATATATATATATATATATATATATATATATATATATTTGAACAAGTCGTCCATGCAATAAGTTGAGCTTTTAAATCACCATTTTGTGTATGTGTGTCTTTTGCTTTGTTGTTTTGCACTTGTTCAGTCCCTGCGATTACAGTTCACTTTGCCATGCATGAAAAATAAAAAAAAGCTTGATGAGTTCAACCACCATTTCAGTTCAAGTGTCATTTGATTAAACAAGTTATCTAATAATAATAGCATCGTCAATAACAAGAAGGGTAACAAAGCCTACCCTGATGTACTGTCCCCAATCCTCACTCCTACATGGCCTTACGTCAGCTATTATCCATTCAGCATTCGTTATCCAAAACAATAAAAACGTTCTTTGAAATTTTCAGCCCAGGTGTTATGTAAGTAGAGTAGAGGAATACATTTTTTTAAAAAACTTTTGGCAAAAAAGGGAGAAATATTTAATATTTAATGAGGTACATGGTCATAAGACATTCCCTTTCTATTCTTTTTCTTCTTGTTATTAGTCATATAATAATCTATTTTTTATAATTATTATAAGTACAGAATTTAATATTTTTCCAACATCGCTTATTATTGCACATAAATAACAAAAAATATTACTCTTATAAATGATTGAAATATATTAAAAATGATAAAATCATAAATAATAATATATAAAATAAAATTAAAAGAGTGTCTTAAAAATGTTATCATCAAATATATCTAAAATGTTTCTTGTCATTAAACGAAGATGTGCACATAAATAATGCATTTTTTTTAAAAATTTCTTCCGTTGAATGGTTTTAATTTTTCTGATAAAAGCATAAACAAGTAAATCAGCATTCACAGTTTCTGTTCCATCATATGATTCTCATTCTGTTTCTTGGTACTTGATGTTCTTCTTCTTCTTCCTCTGCCATCCATATCGGTTCATAACGCAAACTCTGTCCAAAATCACCGCTTGATGCTCTTTGTCTCTTCTCAATCTTATCCAAATTCTTCCCTTCAATTCTCTTCACTCTTTTTTATGCGCCGAAATGGGTCTAATCTTGAATCATAATGTGCAATCTTCATCGGTTACGTGTCCTTAAAATTGGATTCTTTTCCATCCATGAGTTCAATTGGGTTATCCGTTTCAATCCAGTTTTCGTAACAGTTTGACACACACACACACACACACACACACACACATATATATATATATATTCTCTGTTGATTTGGTTTTTGATTTTTTCTTTTCTTTTTGGGCACTTTCACGTTTTCTTTCTGATAAGGGGGTAGAAAAAAGGCTGCGACTTTTTCAAAGGGTTGATTAGAAATGGTGTCAGGGAGCGACCCAGTTGAGTCTTTTTTCAATTCCGTTCAGGTTGTGAAGGATTCGCTGTCGCCACTTGAAGTGTGTATTCGCAAGGCGGCGAAGGATCTTGAGCATTGTTTGGCAGGGTCAAAGAACAAGGTCAACAATGGTGTTTGTTTGATTGCCCCAGTGAGGGAAAGTGGTGCATTTCAGATCTGTGATGTGAAGAAGAAGAAAGGGTTGTCAATGAAGGTTACCTTGAAGGCTTTCTGGGGCATGTTTTCACAGAATTCAGGGACTGGTAATGGTAATAGTAATATTAGAGCTCAAGTGGTTAAGGAAGATGGATCCTCTTGCACCAATTGCTTGCAGTTTGCTGTGACTTGGTCTTTGTTGGTTAATGGGTTCCTTCAGTCTCTGCCACTTCCTTTCAAATCTGGGAAGAAGAAGTGTCAGAAAGTGTGTGATGAAGACAAGCTGTGTTCTTGCATGAAGCCTACTGTTTCACCACGTGAGGTGAAGCAGAATGAATCCAAGGGGGGTCAGTTTGGTAGAGCAGTTAGGGAGAAGGTTGTGAGGAAGAAGGATGGGAAAAATGTTTCACTTGAGCGCCTTATAGGTTTTATCTTTGATCAGCTGTCTCAGACTCTTCAGAGTCTTGATCATCATGGGGTGCATGAAAATAATGATGACCTTGACAATGGGAAAACTAGTCTGCCCCAACCTTCTTTTTCTCATTTTGGTCATGTGAATGCACTCGCAGGTTTCTTGGAGGAGCACAAAGTATACGTGAATAGCTTCTTGGGGAATTTGAGGTTTGCAAAGGTGGGTGGTGTGCCATCAAGTGTGCCTGGAGAAGAAAGCCCTTCAACAAACGGAGAGGGAGATATTAGTAGTAACAATGGTAATGGTAATAATGAAAACAAGGATGAAACCGGAGGAAATTCGCCTCAGAAGGTTGCCAACAACATATTCAGTATTCCTCTCTCGAATGTGGAGCGTCTAAAGTCTACACTTTCCACAGTTTCATTGACAGAATTGATTGAACTGCTACCGCAGCTGGGGAGAGCATCTAAAGACCATCCTGATAAGAAGAAACTAATCTCGGTACAAGATTTCTTTAGATACACAGAAGCTGAAGGTATGGCATCTTATATAGGATAGGAAGAACAATTTTAAATTTGCTTGCATGAAATACAAGCAAACTCTTCTTAATAACTTAAATTATTGATTTTTAAAACATAGAGTCCTTTGGATTATGGTGTACTTTTATTATTTAAAATTGTGAATTCATTTATAAGCATATACCTGTACGTAGGAATAGGAAATAAATTAGATATGCTTGACATGGAAGGATCTGTGAAAATATCAATTCAATTTGCCTTTAAGGGAGGAATCTGCCTCAGCAAATATACAAGTATAAGTTAGGTACATTTTTAAGTGTTAAATGGTATTGGCAAGTAGCTTATAGTTTCTGTTCCTAGAGGTATGAAAGGGGATGTAATATTATTGAGGGGTATAATAGAATTTGAGTAAACAGTAATGTAGGTTTGTTTAATAAATCTGCTTATGGTTCTCAAATGCACGGCTTTGATTCCCTGAGAACAATTTGTTTTAGAGTTTGATTTTGGAGTTGTGAAGAAGTGAAGAATAAATTAGGCTGCTTGAGGACTGATAGGAATGTAAAATGAGCATGTTAATAGTTTCCCAGTTTTATCAGTGTTAAGGAAGGTAGGAGATGAAATAGCTTCTTCTGGATCTCTTTGCTGCTAAATATCACTAGTATTTCTTCTATGTTGAGATGCACAAAATCATAACATTTTCTATTAATCTTCAGGTGTATGGAGCTAAGTTCCATGGCTTATGTTACATCTGTAAACTACTCCATAGTTTAAATGTTTTTGTTGGTCTTGATGGTTTCCAAACCAACGTAACCTTTTACCCTAGTTCTTGATGTTTGTAATGAGATTTTTTCCCTGTCTTAGCACAGCATAGCAATCATTTAAAGTCCAAAAAAAAAAACTAAAAGAAAAGAAAAATTAGAACAAAGGAAACAAACAAAATTAGGGTCTGTAGGTTGCTGTTTTTGAAAACAGGTTTTTTGTTTTGTTTTTTTTTTTTTTTTTTAAATATTTGATAAAGTTTGCATCGGTTTCAAGATTTAAAATTTTAAACAAAAGCAAGTAAAGTATGTTTTCAAAGATGTTTTTTGTTTTCATGTTTATGCTTTAACCAACCTTGAGACCTTCACCTCCTCAATGGAGGCTAAACCCTGACCTTCATCTCTTCACTTAGGCTAGTCACTGCCAACCCAACACTATCTTTCCTGCCAACCCAGGTGTCTAGCTGTACCAATTGCTGGCCAAAATTCCCTTTGGATGAGATCCTTCTAGATCCAAAGCAATGAGGCCTGATCCAAAACAGGCTTCTTCCAAGTTCCATCCCCTTGTTCTGAAAAAAAATCCAGTTCTAAACCTCTTACTCTCTTCATCTTGAGGAACCATTCCCCACCATTTGGCAGCAAACATTTCATACTAGTGGAACATTTCATCTCCCCACAAATCTCAGTCTTTGTGATTACTTCTTTGGGCCTAGGCATGACAAATAACCCTGTACCCATGGGCACCGCCCTGAACCTGCCCCAACTTTGACAGGGAATACTCGCTTTGACTGGGTATGGGTACAGGTATGGGTATTACCCAAACTATTTAAGCGGGGATGGGTGTCAAATTATACGGTACCTACCTGCCACTATTACATTTTTTTTTTTATAATTTTTTTGTCACAACATGGACTAGCCGAAAATCAAAGTTTGTCAGAAGCTTGGTTTTTTTCTATTTTATTCTATTTATTTTTTTTATTTTTTATTTTAGTTTTACAATGTACCATCATATAAGTATAAAATATAAGATTTTTACAATAAAAGAAGTTTGACCCCTCCTTATAATGTGTTATAGTTTTCTTTATTTTTAGGAACTTATCCATTCCTTTTTTAATGTGTCCGATAATCCGAAAGAATTCTGGGGAAATTAGAATCATAGGATTAAATAAAGAAATTTCAAAAATCGACACATTGATTCCTTTTTTGCTTATATGATTTTGGATGAACTGTATGCATCAAAAGGGACATAATATATATTAAAGATTTTATTGTTATAATTTTTTAAAATATAAATCAATTAGCTTAATAGTTAAATAATTAAATAAAAAACTTAAAAATATACATTTAACTATAAATATAATTGAATTCTTAATTTTTTAACATTAATTTCTTTGTTATCCATTATATTTATATGTTGTTTGAATTAAAATACAATTAAAACTTAATATATAATTTATTAAAAATATATAAGTAAAGTAGAATTATAAAAGAGTGTAATGGGTTATCCGTGGGTATACCCGAACCCGATTGCCATCCCTATTTGGGCCTGATAACCAACTGGTATGGGACTCTCTCAGCTTCCAAATCTGTCATCAAGGGTCTCTTAAACATTCCGTTACAGAGGAAGTGCTGGCTTCAAATTTGTCACAGTTTTCAGTGTGAAAAGCAAAACAAAAAAAAAACACTGGCTTTGAATCCGTTGACAAGACAAGCAATATTGTAAATGCCAATGGAGAAGGTGGCCATATTTTAAAAACTGTTTTCAAAATTTTATCATAAGCAGTTTGAAACCACTTAATTTTTTTCTGGATTAATGTTTGGGTGTCCTGGCAATAAATCCCTGCATGATCAAAATTGTAATTAGTAATCATGTATGACTTAGGGTTGACAAAATGGGTCTGACTCACAAATAGGGCCAGGTTGGACTTTAAAAAAGGTAGTCCAAATAGAGACGAGCCTTTCTGGCCTGGCCCATATAGCCTAGAGGGCCAAATGGACTTGGGCCGGGCTGTCCTGATGGGCCATGGACTGGCCCGGTTAAGAATATAATAATATTAGATAAAATGTAGTGAGTTAGTATTTATAATTTTAAAAATAAAATGTACCCAGACCCTTATTCACAACAGCCCAGATCATCTCTATCTCTTTTACTTAGTGCACCCCCTAGAACACCTGAGTTACTTCCCTTCTCTTTATTTCCATCTTTACTAGGCTCACCTCCTATTTTACTACCACTAAGTTGCTAACAGCCCCTTTGATTCAATATCTGATCCTATTCCATGAAAACTTTATCAGTTTCACTTTGCACGCAAGTCTTCTCTTCCTGCTCCTTGCAATTTCTAGGGAATTATTGTTTATTCGATGATTTGGTTTTCGTAATTTTTTTCATTCATTTTTGTTAATTTTTGTTTATTTCTAAATTAGCCTGAATAGGCCTGTTGGCCCGGCAGCCTGACATAGGGCTGGGCTGGGCCTAAGAAATCCCAGCCCACAAGAATATGGACAGGGCCACGCCTGACCCAATTTCACTGTTTGGCCCGCTGGACAGGGCCGGTTCAGCCCGTTCATGTTGCCGGCCCTATGACTATACAATCTAATAATATATTTCTTGCTATTACAAATGAATACAGGCTCTAGATCCTATGCAGTACTGATCTTTTAGACTTTTTGAGCCTTGGTCTGGTACCTACCTACATGTAAGATATGTTTAAGCTAATCTGTTTTTTACATCTTTGCTTAAGTTTTTAGTTAAGATTCACTGTTAATTTGTTCTGTATTGTTAGAAAAGAACCTAGGCATTGAAAAATAGAACTTGAAATCTACTTTGTTATTACTATTCAATTAATCTATATTGTTACAATGAGATCCTCTATGTATAGAGCCTAGAGGAAGGTAATGGTAATCAGAAACAGATAGTACTAGGTGCTGACTTGGCACTATCAACAGTTGGTTAACAGATAGACAAGATAGGCTAGCTCCAACACCAGTTACTAAACTATATAGGGACTGGCTTCTGTACTTACAATTTAAGTCATCTTTGTGGTATTTGCTAGAATGACAAATTTCACTGTCACTTTCATTATCATACAGGGAGGAGGTTCTTTGAGGAGTTGGATAGAGATGGGGATGGCCAAGTAACTCTGGAAGATCTAGAAGTTGCAATGAGAAAAAGAAAGCTGCCACGAAGATATGCTAAAGAATTTATGAGCCGTGCTAGAAGTCACTTATTTTCCAGGTCTTTTGGTTGGAAGCAGTTCTTATCATTAATGGAACAGAAGGAGCCAACAATTCTTCGTGCATATACTTCTCTATGTCTAAGCAAGTCAGGGACACTGAAGAAGAGTGAAATATTGGAATCACTAAAGAATGCAGGACTCCCTGCAAATGAAGACAATGCTGTTGCTATGATGCGATTTCTGAAAGCAGATACAGAAGAATCTATTTCATATGGACATTTCCGCAATTTCATGCTTCTGCTTCCCTCCGATCGTCTTCAAGAAGATCCCAGGTAAGATAAATATGAACAATTGATTTTTTTTTGTTTATTTATTTCCCCTTATATGCATTAGATATAATGTCCATCATTAATCCTTTTTAAATATATATTTTGTTTAAAAATAATAATATAGAGAAGCGAGGGGAAGTACAAAAGTGGGAGGATGAGATATCCTTCAAAACAAATTTTTTTAAAAAGGGGAACATTCTGCAGCCATGGGCAAAATAAACCATGGGGAATGTAACATCCCTGATTGTCAATTTCTTGGCAGCTTTGACACTATGACACTTTAAACGGTGACATTTCACTCAATTCGTCAATGGTCAGAATCCTCCATCAGTCATAATCCTTCATAGATAGTCCTTTCCGAGACATTGACAACCAGCTCTGACACTATTTGATTGCTCTCAGTATAATGATTTTTCCCACAAATCAACACGAAACTTGTTAGCGTGTTTTGTCCTCACTCACATGCTTTCCAGTAAACTTCTCAGGAGGTCACCTATCCTATAACTACTCCAAGTCAAGCATGCTTAACTGTGAAGTTCTTAAGTGATGGACTACTAAAAAGTATATGTATTTTGTTGGTATAAGTAGTATCAATTAATTCCTTTAAGTCATCTTCAATTGTACAATCCCATATTTGTATAGTATCTGGATCCCTCTCTTTTTGGTGTGCTTCGCCGGGGTGTTATAGGGAAGCCATAAACTAATTTCTATCTCACAAAGAGTCACCCTTTGAGATGTGTGCATTCTATTCCAACCAAAACTGTAAATTGTCAGAATTTTGGTCTCCTTGCTTTAGCATAACCTTTATATCAAGACCTGGTCAAAAACGACAAACTGGTCAAAGAAACAAGGGAAGACAAACCCAAATTAATCAGAATCAGTAGGAATAGCAAAATGTTTGATTGACACTCAATGTGTTATCTAACACCTAGGAAGATAGAGAAAAAAGAGAGAAATAATAGTACGATAGAGATAAAGTTTATGATATGATAGAAAAAGAAAAATAAGTTATCAGGGATGTTGATTAGGTGTTTAAAATGAAGAATAATTCGTGTATTATTACTCTCGTAGAAATAATTAATACAACACCAGAACCTAATCAATTAGGAATGCTAGCCAGCCAGCCAGAAAGAAAGAAAACTTTGTTCTCCCAAACCATTAATTACATAATCGCTCACCCCAGTTTCCCAGAAGCTCCCTGCAACTCGTGCATGCATGAACCTTACCCATTTCTCTCGCCATATACATAACTCTCCAACCACCATCACTCTTCTAAGTGTCACTCTACAACACAAACAAACCCAAAAAAAGAAAAAGAAAAAAGAAGTGTAAATTGTCCCAAAGTTTTGGTCTCCTTGCTTTAGCATAACCTTTATATCAAGACCTGTAAACAAGATTAAATTATGTAGAAGTGTTGCTGTTGGTATTTTAATTTCCTCAATGATTCAACTTCCACCAGCAGTCAGTGATTAAGCTTCATCTTCTATATTAAGAACTATTATTATGGTTATACTTTCAGGAGTATTTGGTTTGAAGCTGCAACAGTAGTTGCTGTTCCACCAGCTGTTGAAATTCCTGCTGGAAGCGTTCTGAGATCTGCGTTGGCAGGTGGCCTTTCTTGTGCCCTATCATGTGCATTACTGCATCCAGTTGATACCATTAAGGTATGTTCTTGAACTTTCATGAACTTATTTCTCTGGTGATTTCATGTCTTTGTATAATGCATATAATTCCATATTCCTCTCTTAGCTGTTTGATTTTTTGGTTTCTTTTAGAGGCCTCATCATTGTCTTATTTGGTATATTAGACTCGAGTACAAGCATCAACAATGTCCTTCCCTGAAATAATTTCTAAGCTGCCAGAGATTGGAAGGCGGGGTTTATACAGGGGCTCAATCCCTGCAATTCTTGGACAGTTTTCGAGGTTGTTCATTTAATCCTTTTTTTTATTTCTTTCCTCTCATATTCCTTTATCTTGAAACAAATAAGCAGAAAAGTATTTGCTGTTTTAAGCTTCATTAATACCTTCCCTTAGCAATCATATAATAGTTATTTTCCTTTCAAGCTCATGCTACCTTTGATAATGCAGCCATGGCTTGCGAACTGGGATATTTGAAGCAAGTAAATTGTTGTTGATAAATGTTGCTCCTACATTGCCAGAACTCCAGGTAATTTGTAAAGCCTATTTGCTGTTATTATATAGTCTGGAGTCTGGACTACTCCTAAGTCCTGATTATGTTTTCCTTGTTTGTTGTTGGGAATGCATATACTGAATTGCCACATTTCCTAGCATTCAGTTAATTATACCTAAGTCCTTATTTTGTCCTATAACATCAGATTTTCAGATTTTGGGCATTAAATAATTTAGTATTAGTTAAAGCTGTTAGAAAAGTGGTTGAGAAGATAGCTAAACTCTGTTGTAAGTGAATGTTTTACTTAAGCTAAATTTTTTAGCTCCTTGTCTTTATTAAGAAAGGATTGTTCTATAATGTCTTTCCTCACAGGGACATGTTAAGTACTGAAGATGATTTAAAATGAAAGGTAATAAATGATTCTTAACCTGAGGGCACAGGTTAATGGCACCCTTATTAGAATGAAGAAAATACTTTAAATTGATATGTTCATATCTAATAGATCAATAATTTTCAAATTCTATTTCATAGTTTTTAACACTTAAAAAGGTTTGTTCAATTTGATTGACCTTTAAAAGTGGATTTTTACGTTATGAGATTGGTAATAAGTTCTTTATGTTGTTTAATAGTGTCTACTTTGTTGTTACTTCTTAAAATCCAGAAGTTTCACATATGAGCAAATGTAGGTACAATCTGTGGCATCATTCTGTAGCACATTTTTGGGAACAGCCGTGCGGATCCCCTGTGAAGTGTTGAAGCAGAGGTTACAGGCTGGTCTTTTTGACAATGTGGGTGAGGCTTTTGTTGCGACTTGGGAGCAGGATGGTCTTAGGGGTTTCTTTCGTGGAACCGGCGCTACCTTGTGCCGCGAGGTTCCATTTTATGTTGCTGGCATGGGGCTTTATGCTGAATCTAAAAAGGTGTGTAATTTCCATGATCCAGTGTGCTTGATCTTGTGTTTGTCAATGGAATTTACATTTTTTATTTATGCATTATAATTATAATATCTCTGAAACTTTGGTGGTTGGTCTTTAGCCGAATTGAATAATGTGCGTGTGTGACCCATGTAACCGCCTTACCTAGTGGTATAAGGCTTTGTTGTTGTTGTATTATAAAATTATTTGAAACTTAATCGTGTGGTAAAATGAATGTTTACATTCACCAATTTAAATATTAGCTTCGAGTTAGCAGGATCATCTAGGAATTTTGACAGTTTCATGGAGATAGACATCCAGTTCATTCTTTGGCTACAGTTTAATGCAACAAATTAGCAGCAGTAAATTTTAAGATTGTTTTAATATCAAATGAGTTGTAATACATCTAGCTAACTTTAAGCCATGGAATATTTCTCTGTAAAATTATGTGACAAATGCTTTCTGAAATCTGAATTGATACTCTGATGATGTATGTGAAAATATACACAACCTCACTCATAAATTGCATGTACACTTTTGCATAGTGATTGCTTGGCTACCAGTGAATCTCCTTTAATGCTACACTGCAATGGTTAATTGTTATGGATGGTAACTGAGTGTAATGCTATTGGCATTTGATTTTAGGTTGCGGAACGACTACTAGAGCGGGAACTCGGTCCCTTGGAAACAATTGCTGTTGGAGCTTTATCTGGTGGCTTGGCGGCTGTTGTTACAACGCCGTTTGATGTCATGAAAACTAGAATGATGACTGCACAGGGCCGATCTGTGTCAATGACCTTGATAGCCTTCTCTATACTAAAACATGAGGGACCCCTTGGCTTGTTCAAAGGAGCAGTACCCAGGTTCTTTTGGATTGCTCCTCTAGGTGCTATGAACTTTGCAGGTTATGAGTTAGCAAAGAAGGCCATGAATAAAAATGAGGAGGGGAAGGCAGGCAGTTCAGAGTAATATCTCTAGCTACCTGGGATTTTGTGTCACACAGCAACCAAATGTTTGGTAGAATTTTTGAGTTTATTGCAGTAATCATTGGAATAAGGCCATTGATGCTGCTCTGAAAATACACATTTTGTGTCCTTTGTTCATTTTTTACTTCTTCAGTTCTATGATATTGCCCTTTGTAGCAGCAGAATTAAAAATTATATTCATATATTTGCAAACTAAAAAGGTTCAATTTATTTCTTTATCTATTGTACAGATTTTAAATTTTTAATCCATTGTATCATTCAGCTATCATTTTGTTTTATTGTTTCATTTTGTCATCCCTTTTTTAAGTTAATTAGCAGTTTTTCGTTTATTTTATTAGAGCACTCCGTGTATTTTACAATCATTTATTTGGTTATGTACTTATTGGAATATAATTCTTGCGGTCGAGACAGGAGCTTAAAATTGGCATATCTCGTGAGTGCGGGATATAAACTTTAGCATACACTATAGGAGAGAAATTATACTCGAGCAGCTTTTAAGTTCAGATGGCTGCATGAGATTGTTATTTTAGGTTAAAAGTAGTACGTTTCTTTTAAGTTCAGATGGCTGCATGAGATTGTTATTTTAGGTTAAAAGTAGTACGTTTAGTTTACTTTCTTGATACACTATAGGAGACAAATTATATATTTGTCTAATATACATTTGTTTAGAGTATATTTATAGCCAGATGTGAGATTAGTTCTTCATGTGGGAGTAACGGTTAAGTGTATAAAAGATTTAAATGTTTTTTTAATATCACTTAAATATGTTTTTATCTCTTAAATATGAGATACGACTTTTTTAATCCCTCAAAATAAAATTTGTACTACTCTATATTTATATTTAAAATTATTTTAACTAATTAACATCATTTTAAAAATAATTAATTTAATTAATCACATGAAATTTGTTAAATATTTATATTATTTTTTCAAAGTTATCCTTCATTTTAGTATCTCAAATTCATGAAATACTTTTTTAGTCTCTCCTAATTGATTTTTTCCGTTTTGCATGTATAGTTTGTATTAGTAGCGGTAAGAAGAACTAAAAAAAGCATGTTCTAAATTTAAGAGACTACAATATATAAGTTTTAATTTGGAGAACTAAAAACAATAATTTTTCAAATTTGAGGGACTAAACACATATTTAAACCTTTATAATATAGTTAATTTCTCAACCAGACATACATAACAAATAAATAACTGATGAAGAAGTCTAAGATAAAGTACATATTTTAGTGATACATCGTTTATCACCTTTATCAACCGTCAAATATACTAATAAGAAATTGAATGGTTGAGATTACTGACTTGATACCAACTAATAATATGGAATATGTTTATGTTGATTAGTCCTCCTATAAAAACATGTTAAGCTTGATTGATTGTTCTTCATGGAGTAGTGACATAATCAAACAAGATCATGGTTGTTCTTTACTGGCACCTCCTTCACCTCTTTGTGGGGGATATTTGATTGTGAAGTTGTGTTTTTCTTCCTTGCAGAGACATCCATTCCTCTTTCAGGGTTGGTAAGTTATTCAGAAAAATGATTCTCTAAATCTTTCCACTACCTTTTTTTTTTCGGGGTACTATTATTATTTGTTTTCTTATGCAAAAATGAATATCAGGTTAAAAGGGGATTTTTTTTATTGTTTCTGGTTCCTTTATTTTATTGAAAAAAATGTGGGTTTTGTTGGTCCTAATTTTCCAAAGAAAACATCAAGATTCATGATTATTAGTTGACGCATTGGTGGAAATGTGAAACTGAAAATCTAATGTTCGTTTAGATTTACAGGCTTCTGGTATTTATTTCCAGTTTTCAATTTTAAATAAGAGTCTTTTTTGAAAAAAATAATTCTAATGATCAAATAAAAATTAATATTACTAATTCCTTTTCTGTCATGGTTGAGATTGACATAAATTGCTAACAAGACATGATGTATGCATTGTTATGGGCTGAGAATTGAATATTGTGCCTTTCAAAAAAAAAAAAAAGAATTGAATATTATTCTTGTTGTAATCCATGTGTTTATTTGGTATTTGGATGTTGGTGTCTAAGCAGTTGCAATTGTAATTTATGTGTTTAATAGATAAATTTTTGTTGCAATTTATAATAAAAAAAGGTTTGAAAAAACAATTTAAATAAGTTTAATTTTTTTGAATAAGTTCAAAACAAGATCGGATTTTATAACTAGTTTTATTTTTTGATTTTGGTTTTCTTTGATTTATCTATCCATTAATTAATTGATTTTAATTGTCAATCTACCTATTTATAATATACTTAATTTAAAAATCTAATTGATCTTTTATTATAGTCTTGGAATTTTAGATTGTTAACATGTTAAGCTTGTTTTGAATTTTTGGTGTTTCTAATTTTCAGGTTATAACAATTAATAACGGAGGACAATCTTTCATAGACCGTTCTAAATATGAAATCATTTGGCAGTGGAAAGAAGAATTCGGTGGTAGTTTTGGGCAAGGTTGTTAAATCGCCGAGTTGACTCGGTAAACTCGACCGAGTCAACGATTCTGCCCCTCCAACCGAGTCAACTCGGTAGTAAACTCGTTTATGGTTGTAGACTCGGTAAAATCGCGAGTCAACTCGGTGAACTCGGTTGAATCGCCGAGTTGACTCAGTGCATATTCTTCTTCTTCGTCGCCTCTTCGTCGTCGG
>PYAF01003279.1:917421-943348 GCA_007407185.1 Glycine tomentella | reverse complement strand
ATGTTATATATATGTGTATGCATCCTCATTCACATTTACTGTATGAGATCATATGTTGTATGCACTGTTATGATGATAAGATATCATGGGAAGCAAGTCCCAGAGATGAAGACTTTGGGTTCAAGTCCCAAAGCACCTTTGATAAGATATCATGGGGAGCAAGTCCCAGAGATGAAGACTTTGGGTTAGAGTCCCAAAGCACCTATTTGTCATTGCAACTGTAAGTCCTTGGCAGAGGAACCAAGTCAATATGAGATGGGTGTAGAGTAAGACTTCGGGTTCAAGTCCCGGAGCATCGAATCACCAAAGAGAAAAGTTTAATGGCTTGCGTTATTATATTGTTTCTGGTACCTGTATATTTGTATAAATAACTGTTAGTGTTACATCTAGCCCTATTATATTGTTTCTTTTACCATATGTTGTTTATATAACTGTTAGTGTCACATACGTGGTATGGTCTTATATATATTATAGACTGCTGTACAGAAGGTGAGTTCAGGGACTTAGAGGTTTCTTTAAGCCCCTGGAGCTTACTGAGACTCGGGTTGTCTCACCCCTTCTTGGGGAATATCATTTCAGGAGGAGTTAATAGTGGAGATCCCTCTTCTAGCAAGGTTCCTATGGGCGTGTGATGGAGTAGCGGCTGCGGTTGTTCGGATTAGATTACCTTCTCGTTAGCGTGTGACGGGTTAGGCGTGCTGCTTCAGTGTGATAGGACTACTGTAGTACTGTTGATCAGTTGTTAGATAGTATCTATGTTGAGACTATATGTGTTCCACCGTCTGAAGGGTGGATATGTGTGATGTATAACTTGAGAGCTGTTTATATATATATGCAGTATTCAGTGTTCAGTGTGAAGATATGTCTGATGTTACTAGTTAGATCTAATCTCGCCTGGCAGCATCGTATTATGTGAACATGTTGGGAAAAGAATTTGAGAAAATGTTTTGGAAAAATTTAACCACAATTTTTTTATATATACGAAAATTTTCCAAATGTTTTTAATAAGTCTTCTGCTGAAAACTCTAATACCAAAAATAATTAACAACCGGAGTACTACGGGGTGTTACAAAATGCTCGTAGGAAATTTTAACCGATGAAATTTGTTGTTCGTCGATAATTTCCAATGAAAATATCCGTCGGTAATTTTTCATGGATCTATCAGTTAGTAATTACCGATGAATATTTTCGTGGGAAAATACCGACAGATATTTTCTTGGGAAACTTTTCACGGATATATCCTTGGTTAATTATCGACAGAAAGTCCGTCGGTAATTTTATTCCAAAAATTATTTATTTCTTTATTTCATTTTTATTATTTAACATCGATAATTTAGCAATATATTTTTTTATATTATTTAACGTCATTATTTATATTAATACATACATGTAATTAACAAAATATTAAAATTTATAAATTCAAAACAAATGGTAAAACAAATCCACTTAAGTTCAAAATAATCTAAAATAAAATCACAATGTCTAATATGTCAATAGTAATTTTGTGTTACTAAGTCAGTAATCAAAATATTCATTCATAGAGTGCCTCTGCTGGTCATCGTCTTGTTGTTGTTGGTCATGTGGTTGTTGGTTATTTGGTTAGTCATTGTGTTGTTGTTGGTCATGTGGTTGGTCATTGTCTTATTGCTGCTACTAGTGAAGTTGTTGATGTTGACTAATATGTTATGTGGTTCAAGAGGTAGGAACTAAAGTACAACTGATTGTAATACACGTATCTCCTCCTTTGATTGACGAAGCACCTCCCTTAGTCGATTAATCTCGGTTGAATCTTAAGCGCAACCGGAAGATCCTTGCATATGCATCATGAACTTGTCATCTCCACATGTATAACTATGAGTAAGATCTCCAGTATCATAAAGACGTCCCTTATAATCTCATCCCTGCAGCTGCAACCTAGCACCGAATCCTCAGTTTTTGTTCTTCAGTAGGGTCTAAAGGAGTGATTTCTGATTCACCAACACTTGATGCAAAATCTTTTTGTCATTCATAAACAATCATTATTTTATCAATATAATAAACATTTTAAAACATAAAAGAGCATGCAAGATAATGGTCTCACATGTGTCTGCCTAGGTCTATCATCGACAAATTGACCAGTATCCTTTCGTAAATGAGTTTGATGAAAGACATCATCAACATATGCAGATCGACTAAGCTCCTTAGATTATTTAAAAACATTATAAAATAGACATTAACAGGTAAATTTAAAAAGTACAAAGAAGTATGTATTATAATTTTAATGTACATACCAAGCGAATGACATGATCCTTCAATCTAATAGAACAACATGTGTGCATACACCCACCCTTTTCAGATGCCTGACTTTTTTTTCCTATACACACTTGGAACGATACTCAGGTGCTCTCTTATGTGATAACATATTGTTCCAGATACGATCTCCAATCCAATATGGTCTTTCATTTTCAATTCGAGCATCCTTAAACATCTGAAAAAGTCTATGAGAGACTTTCAAGTTAAAAGCTTTCTTAATCTTCCTCGAGTCTCCATAATAATTTTCTCTAACGTATTATAAAGTTATAAAATGACACACTGCTAGCAAAATATTAGTTTTACAATTTTAGATGAAATAAGACAAAAACAACATTACTTATTATTGATTTTTCGGCACAAATAAAGGATATTAAATATAAAGCACAAATGAATGCAATATATTTTCTTCCCAGTTAGAAATTGATTAGCCATTAATGATGTTCAACATGTCGAAGGAACAACCACATCATAATCACTTGAAGAAAACCTCTTTAACTTCCAATGTTTATCAATATTAAAAGCGTCAATTAAGCCACAAACAATACGACAAATAAGTTATAATTCCAATTAAATTCCTTCCAATACAACATCACATTCGATCTCTCATATTCCAAGATTCAACCAAACACAGACAAACAACACATTTTCACATACATATAGTTTGTGCAAAGGACAAAGTAATTGTTATCAATGTTTCAATTATGCTACAATCTTATTTTCAACAAAAAAGCATTACTCAATTTTCAAATGAAAAAAATATTCTAAAACATGAGCTATCCATTTCAACCATTGAACTAATTCATTAAGAGGTGAATAAGTTACCTTAAAACATTGAAAAAATAGTTCTTGATGATCTTTTGGAATTGCTCCCCATGTAGGCCATGGGTTAACAAATTGTTGCCTATTGGACAATGTGATAGCCTTTACCGCAACCTTAGATGGATGAAACCTGAATAGAAAAAATAATTCATGATAAAAATTAATAGATAAAATGATATTAATGATAATTATTTAATTTTTTTAATACTTACGCTCTATTGATAAGTGTAACTGTAGGACGATCATTGACCGGGGGGTTATTCTAAGGCCAAATTTGGAACATTTTCATCAGTAGGCATGTTCGCTACAACCAGGGATAGGGATGGTGTGAATGTAGGTATCGAGGACGGTCCACGTGCATCAACAAAAGAAGGAGATGGTCTACCTTCAGTCGGAGATGGAGATGGTGAATGTGCAACATTCAAAGATCTAATTGGCATATATATAGTAGACGAGGATGAGATAGCTGATGGCAAACTATCTTTAGGTGGTAGTAATTTAACCACATATCATTTTTTCTTTCCACTTGTTCCTTCCCCACTATTGTCATGTAACAGGGGTCGGGGAGGGTCAGGACCACCTGATGACATATCTATATATAGAAAAATAATATTAAAAATAATGAATTAAATAGAATGGGATGAATTAAAATTAGATAACTAACATAATTCCATTTCACACCAAAAATAAATTACAATAATATAGTGTTCAATTATTACAACAAAACAAGGATGATACTAATAGCAAACATTAAGACTGACTAACAAACCTCAATGTTTATTCTTCTTCAGAATTGTAAACTTCAAAGTCATCTTCTAATTCCCCTTCACCATCTTCTTCAAAATTATTTGATTCTCCATTCAAATTATTTGATTGCCCTTCATTTGTCATCAGATTAGTATAGTCCAGTTCTTCAACACCACCTCTTAAATCTTGCAATCCAGAAATACTTTCAGCTTCGATGACTTCGTTCACATGTGACATTTCCTCTAATTGGTAAGGCACATCATCTTGTACATTTTTGAATTCTATGTAACCCCTTAGCTTCGTTTTAATTGCAACACACCAACCATGCTTTGAAAACAAGGATGACCACACACAATAAACCAAGAGGGGGTGAATTGGTTAAAACTTCAGACTTTTAAAACTTTGTACAATCCACAGTGGAATTTATATCGTATCACAAATATTGCTTGGTAAAAACTACAGTTTATATTGAATCAAGACTCACCCTTCACCTTATACAATTTCAAAAACGTTTTTTGTTGATCTTGAAAGAGATAAACCGCAAGACAAGTTAGATATAGATAACAAGATTCAGAAACAAGTTTAACACAAGATCTATACTGGTTCATCCTTCAATAGTGAAGCTACATCCAATGTCTTCTAATCAAAACCAGATTAGAGTTCTACTAAATCAAATCTGTTCTTTACAAGATATTACAAGTGATCGATTATCTTTATCAAATCTAGATAAAGAACCTGAAATCTAACACTAGATTAGACTTCTAATCATAAAGAACAAGAGAACTCTACTTTGTTCTTTACCTCTAGAGAACACTACTCTAGAACAGCTCTAAAGAAACTCTTTGATCTTAGCCTTACAAGAATTTAAAAGATACAAAATAATTCATTAGGAAAGTTCAAGAAAGATACAACCTGTGATCCTCAGTGGATGAATGAATGAATGAATGTTACCAATCAGTTCAAGTTTTCATGAATGCACATGATCAAAATCAGCTCTCTTAAGGTTCTTTTGAAGAATCTTGTTTAAAACATCATCATCAATGAAGCATGTAATCTTTTGATTTGAAACAAGATGTGTATCACTCAGAAAACTTGTTTCTTGAACCTTTGAAAGCTTAAAAAGTATTGGGTAATTCGTAAACTTAGATTGCTTGTGGTTTATAAAAAGCACAAACCCAATAGCTTAAAATTGAAAATAGATTTAACTGTATGTAATCAATTGATACGTAAGTGTAATCGATTATTTTACACAATGTAATCGATTAATATGCCAGGTAATCGATTAAAATGTTCTTGAGAAAATCTGGAAAACTTTCATGAACAATGTAATCTATTAAAGCAGTCAGTCTTAGTTATGAAACAAGCCTTTATAATCGCATACGGATGAATGGTAATCGATTAAGGCAATCTTGCTTAGATTCAAAATAAGCCTGGGTAATCGATTACAGTTGAGTTGTAATCAATTAAGGTAGTCAGACAATTTCTTCATTTTGTGCTATGTAATCGATTACGATTTTCTTGTAATCGATTAAAGTGTTCTTCATGGCTTTTTCTAAAATAAATAAGCTGGTAATCGATTATGATTTGTGTGTAATCAATTAAGACAGTGCATATTTAGATTTTTCAAAACCTAAGCCGTGAGAAATCTATTTCCAAATGCAAACATGTAACCTTATATGCTTTTCTCTTAAATCATAAATGCATGTATATGATTATGCTCATGCAATATAAGGATCACAAGGCAAGCTTCTTGAACAACTAGGCAAATTACAAATGTCTTCAATTTGATTGGCATGTAAGAAGCTAAAACTCGAAAGCAAAAACTTCATCCTTGCCTTGATCTTCTTCTCAACTCCCCCTATATGCAACAATCTCCCCCTTTTTGGGTTTGATCATGCCAAATACCAATTGAACATTTGTAGCCTTCAAGTGCTTTTTAAGGGATGAATGCTAGGAGCTTTATACTTGAAATCTGAAATCAATTCAGCTTTTTCCAAGAACAAGTGTCAAGTATGCTTGCATAATCAGTGTACATTCATTTATATTTCCCCTATCTTAGATAATATATCACAAAGATCAGGAACATAGATTCAGAGCACTAAGATTCAAATAGCACATGTTCATGTTCATATAGAAGTATTTTGTTCAATTATTTTCTCAATCATTAGTTCAATTTATTTTCTCCCCCTATTTGGCTTATTAAATACAAAAAATTACTATGCAATCAAGATAGGCATAGATGGACAAAACATAACTTTTCATATAATGATTGAAGGGGTACAATTACTGAGAAAGAACAGAATTAAAAGACAACATGAAATCAGAAAATAAAACAAGAAACAGAACATAAGAACATCATTTAATCAGAAAGCATACTCAAGCAGTCTAATTTAGAGCTTATAAAATTCATCTATAGCCATCCTAGTCTCTATATTTTCCAGCCTTGACTTGATTTCTTCCATGGATGAATTTGTCTCAGCCCTATGCTCATGATGTAGGGACAACAAAGCATCCATCTTTTGAGTCATGAGAGATTCAAAGGGGTTGTATGGCTGTTGTGCATGGCCTTCTTCAGCCTCTTCTCCTTCTTTATCTCCTTCTTCAGCATCTTCAGCTTGAGATTGCTGACCAGCCATCTGCCATCCTTGAGGAGTCTTCACCAATCCAAGCTTGTTTAGATGCTTTGTTTTGATGAGATTGGTGATGTCAGTTGTGTTGTCTACTATCTCAGTTGAGACATCAATCTTAAGAGATTAACACAACATATGAAAAGTTATAATTGATTAACCTAGAAGCTTTTAGCATGGTTTCAACAAAAACAAGAATCCAGTTAATATGAATTGAGGTCTTCATGCCATACACCAACTGTAAATCATCATCTGTGACTTGGGCATGGTTGGATGACCAAGGAGTCAGAATATATGTAATTATGTAGTGAAGAAGCCTGTCTTCACCTGTCATAGAGCCAGCGCCAAGCCTTAGCTTCAGCCTTATTTGAGGGTCTTGAAGCATCCTTCTATAGGTGTCAATTTTGTTGTAGCCTCCAACTTCTTCATCAAACCTCCTTACTCCAGCATAGGAGATTCCAGCTACAGCAAACTAGACCTCTTCATCAATCACCATGGGAACACCCTTCACTTGAGAGCTAATTACCCCATCCATGCTAGCTTTTGCACAGGTGTAAAACACGCTTACTAATTCAAGGTAAAAGGTACCCTTCAGCTCAAGGAATTTCCTTAACCCTTGGACTTCAAGCAAGGCAGGGAATTGAAATCCCTCATTGATGAACCAGTCAATGTCCAAATACTTAGGAGGCATGGCAAGTTTTGTAGCATTGAATTGTATGTAGTTCATTCTGTCTTTTTCCTCTGGGAACCAAAAATTCAGTCTATTCCTAGCAGAATTTGAAGATTCTCCAACTTTTCTTTTGCTGGTTTTGGCTTTCTTTGTGGTAGACACGACTATTTAGGTTTGAAAAGAAGAATGGGCAGAGTTTGGGCTTGAGAGAGAAAAGAAGAATGCTCAGATGATTCAATAAGCACAAAGTAGAGAGATGGAATTTAGGTGTGAGTTTTCTCTCTTGTGAAAAGCTGTATATATAGGGGTTTTTAGAGTTCAAATTTGAATTTTGAATGAGTGTAACAACTATTACAAGTACCCAGAAGCTTAAATGCTCAGTAGCATATTTGAATTTGGATAAGATATGGCAGTTTAGATTTCCAAGAAATATGCAAAATTTGCAATAACGCCATAAGTAATTGATTACGAAAGATTGTAATCGATTAATCCGTAATCAGACAGAGGCTCTACAACATGGTGTAATCGATTAAATTGAAGTGTAATCGATTACTCCAGTGAGAACTCAAACCAGAGCGACACACTGTAATCGATTACCATAGTGTGTAACCGATTACTATAGTGAGGTTTTGATTCATAATAAGCTTCTATATGCATCAAATTTTTTTAAGAAGCATTCAATCATCAAATAATTGATTATTCCGATACATAATCGATTATTTCAGTCAATTATGCAGAAACTATATTGATTATGCAGCAGAAAACTCAATCTAATGGACCTTGATATATGGACAATCATTCAGTGAATCAACCATTTAAAAAGGCAATATAATAACATGCTAACATACATTGGATTCATCAAGAATGCCTAGCATGTTTCTAAGTGCATAAAACCTATCTCTTGCCAAAGGTTTTGTAAAAATGTCAGCCAATTGATTTAGAGTATCTATGAACTCAATTGTACAATTACCCTTATCCCTGAGGAAATGATGCCTTATCTCAATATGTTTGGTCCTTGAATGCATGATTGGATTCTTGGATATGTTGATGGCACTTGTGTTGTCACAGAGCAAGGGTATTTCCTTTAACTCTACACCAAAATCTTGTAGTTGTTGCTTCCACCAAAGGCTTTGTGCACAA
This sequence comes from Glycine tomentella, assembly GCA_007407185.1. Taxonomy (NCBI): domain Eukaryota; kingdom Viridiplantae; phylum Streptophyta; class Magnoliopsida; order Fabales; family Fabaceae; genus Glycine; species Glycine tomentella. The sequence goes on along the minus strand of PYAF01003279.1, from coordinate 935,053 downwards.
CAGCTTCCAGCAGAGATATACTCAGCTTCAACAATTGATAAAGCTAACATGAAAATATAATGAACACTTATGCAAATAACCAAGAGGGGGGTGAATTGGTTTTACTTCAGAGTTTTAAAAAATTCCTTTCAAAATATGTAATAGCGGAAGACTTTAAAAGGATCGTATCAAACTAAAACCAATTAGAAAAATAATTTACTTCTCCAATCAAATTACTCTTGTGCTGTGACCAAGTTTGTATGATAAGCAATTACTATACTTCAAGAATTAAATGGAATTCAAACTGAAATATAAAGCACAAATGATTTATACTGGTTCGCCTCTCAACCCAGGAGGCTACATCCAGTTTTCTTCCAACCAAATCTTGGTTAGAGTTCCACTATAACAAATATCTTTTCTTTACAAGCTTACAAATGATCTCTCTTACCCACCCTAGGTAAAATTCAAAATCTACTTCCTATAGACTTTTCAAAAGACCAAGAACCAGAGATCCCCTTTCTGTTCTTTCCTCTAGAAACCCTTTCTAGAAAAAGCTTTAAAGAATACAAATGTTATATGGAAGTACCACACAATTATACAACAAAAATTTACTAGAAAATCAAGCTTAAGGTACAAGAAAGATATCATCTTATAATCCTTCTAAATACAATCACTACAAAAAATTGATAATTTTGTGGCGACACTACTAGAATAGTAGGCTTTCACGATGGCAATATAAAGACGGTTCCACGAAACCCGTAGTGGATAGGTGGGCGGTGGCATTTTCGTAAAATAAAGGAAACTTTTCGAAGTCGGTTCTAAGAAAACCGTAGTGGATATGGGAGGTTGATCATTTCACAGTCGGTTGATTTCTGACCGTCGTCGTTTTCGTTATAATGAAAACCATTTCAAAGTCGGTTAGGAAAGAACCGTAGTCGATTTAGCTTGTTCAAATACGGTTTATTCATATAGCCGTAGTGGATTACAAAATGCAAAAATGGTGCGTTTTAGCAGGAATAAAACATCCACGGTGTTGAAACCTTGACCTAGCATAAACCTCACAAATTTTCACAAAAAGGCTGAAAGGAAACCGCACCCCGCCGCCGCTGGTTCTTCCGTCCTTCCGCGCCGCTGGTGGGTGGTCGTGGTTGTTCCGCAGTTGGTGCTGGTGCTTCCTCCGCCGTCGTCCTCTATTTTCGTAACAGGTTCAGGTAAGGTCGTCTTTCGATGCTTGTTTATTGACTACATTGGCATAACCAAATCTGAAACTGCATAACATAAATCACTTAATATGAAATCAGTTAATATAGAGTACAGGTTTGTGTCTCTATTGCCGGCTCAAGGTCCATGAGTCTTGAACTTGCTTCGTGAGATTTCTAACCCGTATAATAAGCAAGCACTCCCCTTTCAAAATGATAGTGATGTACCAAAATTTCATATTCACACACATTTTCATTTGATAGTAGCACTCATGTATATGAACCAAAAACTCTAAGAAGACATCGACCTACTACAATAAAATAGGTGTATATATATACATAGGTTATTAATTAGCAACCAGGGTTGGTAAATTATTCACTTTTTATAGTACCACGTAAATGCAAAGTAAGTCGATATATATTTAAGCTTTTACAAACTAAAAATTACTGAATATTTTTCTTCAATTTTGACCAGGATTACCAAATACAGTATTTTCGTTAGGTTGATACCCCAGCAAGCTGGTGAATTGAAGTTGTTTATCTTTGTTTTTTCTCCATGGACTGTTTTTCTGCAACAATCCTAGTCGTTTGTAACCAACATTTTACTATTATCACGAGACTATAATGAGATTATGAATAGCAGTCTTAATAATGGTGAAAATAAGCACCTGCTGGTAAAATAAGTCAGTTACCCATGTCCTTTTAATTACCTTCACTAAAATAATTGCCTATAGTTTGAAATATGTTTTCTCATAATTGAAGTTCAGATTAGAATGTGATTGGGGTTTTATTATAGTAGTTCAAGAGAGAAATGTCATAGCAGTTGTAATATGTGGAAACAATTTTTGCACTTTACTAATATATAGTGTGTTTGAATTTATATCTTGGATGTGATTTTTCACATTTTGTTTGCGATATTAAGATACTAATATTATAACTTTCACACTCTCAAATGTAATTTTATATTTTTCAAGAACCAAATTTTTTAACACACTATATAATGCTGGAAAAGGGGAAATAGCTAGTCCAGAAATTGATATAGAAGACATACCCAATTAAAGCCAATCAATTTGATAATTAAACAATTTTGCAAGCTTGACTTGTTGTGAGCAAAACAGCTTAAAGGAAAACGAAAGGTGGACTTCTATTTAGCAACACTAATTAAAAGACAACATGAATATATTGAATAGAAAATGTTTATGCTTTTGTGCATTATAGTATTTCCCTTGGATTCATCACTGTCCAGTTGGAATCTTTCTTGGCACAGGAAAAAATTTGCTCACACCACGTTATCTAAAATTTACGGTGTTTCCAATGACTGAAAGGTCATATAATATTCATTCAGCTTGGCATTTATTTATGTATTACTATTATAATTATAATTTAATGTATTGTTAGTATAAAATTTCTTAGGAGTATTTAATAATGTATTTTTAGCTGTCACAAGATTATGCCATTGTGTTGGGAATATATGGGCTGGATGAATGTGTTGGGGGCTTCCTCGGTTAACCCGATTGATCACTTCCTCCAACACTGTTATTGTAATGTTAGTGGCATTAAAATCCAGAGGTGGTATGTTTGGTGGATAGCACTGACATCGAGAATTTGGTTCCACCGCAACAAGATCGTCTTCCACAATGAAAACTTCAATGGATCTAAGTTGATGGAGGATGCTGAATTTTTATGTTGGTCATGGCTAGTTAATATGGAGAAAGGATTTAATATACCTTTCTACCATTGGTCTAGTCAGTTGAGTGTTGGGTTCTGCTAGATAGTTTTTTATCTTGTTTTTTAACTTCCTTATGAGTCTAATCTTAGTCTGTTCTTTGGCATCTTAATGCGGGTTGTTATCATGTATTAGGCTGTCAAAGTTCTGGTTGGCTCCCTGGGATGGTTTCTTTTTCAGTACTACTTGTACTCAGCTCTATCTTTTCTATATGTCTTTTATTTGCAATTGGTTTAGGGATATGGACTAGTTTAATTTATTAAGTTAACAAAAGCAAATTAGCCTTTCAACGCTTCAAGACGTGGGTTTTTAGTGTATAAAATGAAGAATAATTACTTGAACTGTAGTGATATATCCTGGATGTGACAATATGTCTGTCCTCCTAAAATTAAAGAATCATTATATTTTTGTGGTTTTAAGCTGGGACCATTAATTATTCCAAGAATATGCCAACATGTCAATTTTATGTTTAATTATCTTTTGCATGATTAGTTTAAGATTTAACATGTTGTTTGATGAAATTGAGTAGCAATGATATTATTATCTTCCTCACATACAACTAGCTAAGATATTTCGATTAATATGACTGAAAATAAGGGTTTTCCAAGTTTATAAGGTAGCAGAAATTTTATGTTTGCTTGTAAAATAGAAGGCCATGCACAATCAAGTATACTTTAGGTCCTTAGGATACGAGGGATTAAGTTTGGTTAGAAATCTTTGAACATGTAAAATTAATTGAGGAAAGTTTGAGTAAACTATTATTTTACTTTTTGAAAGTATAATGTTGTTATATTAATCACTAAAACTAAGAAATGGTGCACACGATTGGTGAAGGGTAAGATGTGAAAATGTTTCATAGTTACTTGTCAACAACCGATTGGTGTACGTTGGCCAACAAAGACATGGGTCAGTTGACTGTAGATGATTGTAATTTACGCATGTTGTCTTCCATAATGTTAGTTTTAATGTTGTCTTCCATAATGTTAGTTTTAATAGTCACAAGATTATGGAAGAACCTTTTTTCACATGCTGGACATGGATTAAAAATCTAGAAAAAGGATTCAATATCCCGATTCATGTATGGTCTAGTAATCTGGGTAACATTTTTGTATCTAGGGGGGTCTGCATGTGTAGTCCTCTCCTGTTTTGGGGGTTTTCTTTTGATCTATCTAGACTTCTGGCTGCATAATTCATGCCTTTTGTATCAAAGAGGCCGCCATAGGCTCTGCCGGTTTACATCCGTTATATTACTTCTTGTAATGTTCTCTTTTACATATATATACATATTTTATCTTTGCTGATAAGAGTTAAAAAAAAGGATCATGGATATCGATGATTTAAGAATCAAAATGACCAATTCAACGGATGGGGTTATGTTGCAGTAAAAAAACAAATAAAAAACAAATACAACTTTTTCAAAACTTTAAACTAATTTATGCATAGGTTAAAAGAATGTTTGAGACAACTTTTTCAAAACTTTAAACAATTCAATTCGGCATTTTCCTCTTCCTTTTTCTCTATAGTACCTTCAGCCTTAATAATCCGCCTTTGAAGTTCTGCTAATGCTGAAGCTTGGTTGTGGCCCTGCTCACCGGACACGCCTAGTGGCATTTGGAAAAGTTTGTGATGTATCACAACCCATACACAGTGTGTGCTATGCAGATGACGTGGTTAGGGTAAGTGTCATAGAAATTTTGGATGGTGACACTGAAGTTCCTATTCCGACATCAGAATGCAAGTATGTAAGAGAAACCCTAGGCACATTTGTTCCATGGTCTACACATCTTGTCAGATTGGTTCCAAAAGAGGTATGGACTTATTATTTTCGTTATTAACACTAACGTGGTTTTTTACACAATATGGTGCTTCTAATGATTTAAACAAAATCTAATGTAAAAACCTTGACAATTTTTTCAACCAAGGTCGTTCAACCTGTTCCAACGTCGACAAAAAAAATTGTTGTACATGACCCTTTGGGTGAGTTGATTAAGAGGATGTATGACGTTTACCAGAAGCCGATTGAGTTGCATTGGGATGCTAAAAAATTCGGTCTTGCGGATGTAGGAGCCTCGTTCTTCATAACATTTTCTGACATCAGTGAAATAATAGATGGTCAGAAGTGTTTGAACATATCTATACTACAGTTGTGGATGATGTAAGTATTTTTCATTTGGACAAATTTATGTCAGACCTATTATTGACTAGTGAATATTAAAACATATTAATTCCATTTGGCCAAACAGGTACTTGGATGAATGGAGTCAAACGTTAGGATATGGTGATGTATACGGATTCCTTGAGCCTCAATCCATTCACAACATCAAAGATAGACGAGAAAAATGTCAACACTACATTCTGGAATGGATGAAGGAATCAAAAAGGGAGGTGTACATTGGATCATACTTGAATAAGTAAGATTTGTTACTACTATATATATATATATATATTATTCATTTACAAGTTTTGTCGAGTTGACTAACAACATGCCGTTTTATGCAGCTCTCATTGGCAGCTGGTTCTTCTGTGTCCTACAACCAATGATGTTGTATGGTTCTGTTCGTTGCGCAAAAAGCCTGATGTACACATCAAAGCTGCAGTTAATAAGTTACGTGTCTCTATCTTATATGACGCATATAGAATATGATACCGTTAACCATAAACTTACTAGCACACAATGTTTTTGCACATGCAGTGCAATGAAGACCTTCAACAGTACTACTGCTTGCCAATCTATTCAAGCCCCAACAAACTGGATTGAAGTAAAGGTACACCCGTATAGCTGTAGTTAAAAACTAATGCATTGTTCTTCAAAGTGTTTTCTAATTTTTACCATTATCGTGTATAACCTACTACCATTGTAGAGTAATGTCCAAAGTGGAGGCTATGAGTGTGGTTACTATGTAATGAATTGGATGCGGAACATAGTAGGCGGGGGATTGAAGAATGATTGGAACATGGTATGTTAACAATTATTTCAATTGTATGTTTATTTTTTTGTGTCATGATGGATTCTTGTGATGAACATCACTAACGGATTTGCATCAAATTTGTCTAGTTTTTTGGTGATAGATCAGCGTTAGACTTGGATACAATGACATCAATTCGGAAGAAATGGGCAGCATATTTGTTACAACTTTGGGCGTCCTGAATTATACACTAGTGTACATTATTTGTTTATTTTCAAATGTTTAATTGCCTTTATTAGACTACATGTATGAAAACGATGTACGGATGTTATTAGACTACAATGTCATGTGGCTGCCTTTCCGTAGTTGACTACATGTTTAATTGCCTGTTTTTTTATCTTTTATCTAATTATCTCTCATTACAAGAGGAGAGACCGTAGATGATTAAAAGTCCTTACTTTTTTTCTTTACTTATTCGTATTCTCGATATATCTAACAACAACAATATAACTATATGTCCATGGCGAAGGTAACCTCTCTCTCTCTCTCTCTCTCTCTCTTTGTCTACAACTTTGTTTTCTTCATAAAATGAATTATGACTTGGTTTACGAGGAGCCATAAATGCTGAGATCTAGCAACCTTGCGCGGGGCCGCTTCTCAATCTCCCCTCCAAGATATACTGTCTTCTTCACAATGTCATACTGCATGTATGCCATAAGAGTTTTTCACTTTCTTATTCTGATTTTATGCATTTTCCGTGTTGTTGTTCCCAAGCAGATCCACACATGAATGAAGTATATGCTCAGATGGCACTTCAGCCGGTTCCTTATGTAAGTAAACTCTCTCTTTTATCTCTTTTATGATTTGGTCTGATTAGTAGTTGATTATGGTTTGGAGATTGTTCAAGAAATTGTAACTCTAATGTACACAAAGTTACTAGATTGTAACACTAGTTGGATCTTGCTTGAATCTTCAAACCATTGTTATGATTGTCATTAATTATCAGTATATCAGTTGGAATATTTTCCTGAGTCTATTCCCATTCTATTCAAATATTGTTACACTAAAAAATATGTATATAAATGATAACGATATGAGATGATAGGAAATAAGAGATAAAGATAAATGAATATTAATTGAGTATTTTTCTTTAAAGAAGACATGCACCAATAATTTCTCTTATTCAGTTCCTCTAGGTGTTTTCTTTAATTTAGTGTTGACTTAGAAATTTTGTAATTTTAAATCAAATAATATAACGAGAATTTAGTTTTTAACTGAATCCAATCATATACTTTTATAATTTACATATTTCATTAATATTAATGGCTAATGTTAAACATTAAAGCACCAACATTCCTAGGCGTTTACTATAAAATAAAGATAAAAAGCATTAACAAGTATTAGGTGGCTGTACATAATTAATTCAACAAGCATATATAACAGTGAGTGAAAGGTTTATGTTACTTCTGCAGACTGCCTTGCAAATAGGTTTGTTGCAATCAAATTGGCAAACCTTAGTCTTACGATTGTTTGTTTCACTGTCAGGGCATTCAGCAGGACATGTGACGTACTTCCCATAGCATCGGGTTCCTCTGCCACAGTATAGGTTTTGTTATGCCTTGGCATGGATCAAGCTTAAGACAAACACTAGGAAGAATATTAGGAGGGAACTTCTCTTTGTGATCTCCATTCTTCAATAATCTGTGTGTTTGTGAAATATAAGAAACACACAGACAGATGGACACAATTGATGCAGCAACTATATATTCCCCGGGTATTTATAGATGTAGCTTCAGGGATGCTTCTATATTATGAAGGTGACTTTTGCAAATTTGAAGTATAATCTATAAGGATTCATATAATTATTATTTCTTCTTATAGCAGATTACATTTCATTGAGGTGATTTCTGATTCCTTCCACCGCAAAATTGGTTGCTGGACCTGTGATAAAATATATAACTAGCTATATTGATATCAAAATCATGATATGTGCTTATGCATGAGGTAAGGAGCTACATTAAAGTTTGGTATGTTGACAATGAAAAAGTTATATGATGACATACAATGTTTAGCATTTTTTTTCCTCTAGGTGCAAATCAATAGGTACAGTACAGGTGTGTCATCTTAAGAGGGAATAATATGATTGTCAAATTGATGCTTTTCCATTAATCTTGTAGGCTATGTTGTGACATGGTATTATAAATTCTATGATCATGTGGTGTAGAGGCTATCCTTGTTATCGTTATTCTTATAAATAAAAAGGGGAAAAATCTTAACTGAAAGATTGGTTGGACGACTTTGGGCTTTGTTTCAATTCTCTGTTTCAATGATCTGTTCTCGTTTCTGTTCTCTTTCATATTTTTTTATAAAGTGATAAATGTGGTTTCATTGCTTGTGTTTTGATTCTGTCATCATATTTTTCAATTCTCTGTTTCAATGATCTGTTCTCGTTTCTGTTCTCTTTCATATTTTTTTTATAAAGTGATAAATGTGGTTTCATTGCTTGTGTTTTGATTCTGTCATCATATTGCCAATCCATATCCTAGTTGTAATGTTTTACTTCTGATACCCACCCACCCAATTGATCAAGACACAAGAATTGCACTCTAACACACACACACACACACACACACACACACACACACACACACACACACACACACTAATAAAATATGGCTTAATGCCATGAAATTAGGTCTCACTTTTTAAATTTTGTTTAAATAGGTTGGCATAAATGGAAGGCTGTCTGTAAAGCATAGATTATCTACTGACCAAGAGCTCCTCACATGTGGAGTGGAGGAGGCTATTAGGCATTGGGATGTCTCTACTGGCAAATGCCTCCAAATTTATGAAAAACCTGGTGCTGGTCTAGTCTCCTGTTCATGGTTTCCATGTGGGAAATATATACTTTGTGGCTTAAGTGACAATAGCATTTGCATATGGGAATTAGATGGGAAAGACGTGGAGTCTTGGAAAGGACAAAAAACCCTTAACATATCTGATTTGGAAATAAGAGATGACGAGGACGAGATTCAATAGAGAAACAAAGGATGAGAGATTTATTGAAGAGTATGAAACAATAACCTCGTTTTCTTTATCAACTGATAACAAATTATTGTTGGTTAATCTTTTGAATCAAGAAATTCATCTATGGAACATTGAAGGTGATCCTAAGCTTGTTGGCAAGTACAAAGGTCATAAACGCGCCCGGTTTATTATCAGGTCTTGCTTTGGTGGCCTGAAGCAAGCTTTCATTGCTAGTGGAAGTGAGGATTCACAGGTATGAGTCTTCAATCATCATTGATCAAAATGGGAAAATATTCATCAAGTGTACTTTTTATAATTTGCAAATTGAAAGCCTTGATGTTTGTATCCATCTGTTAAATGTTTTTATTTTTTAAAAGCTGTCTCAATAATTTGTTAAAATAAGTTACTTTTTCTTCAAAAATAAGTTCCACATGCACTTCATGCAGGCTATCTATCGAGGGTCATTAAAATATTGGTATAAAAGACACATGAAATGGTGCTTTGTGCTCTCATTGATAAACTGGACATCTTTATAAATATTAGTTGAATGAATTCAACTGCAACTATTATAATGTTCATCCATCACGGGCTTATGTTTTATTTATTCTAATTTATCTTGGCTTCTGTATTATTTATTCTAATTTATCTTCATAAAACTAGGAGCATCTTGATTGATAATGTTGGATTTCTGCTTGATATGCTCTGTATTTAAATTTGTTGGGGTTCCCTTTTGTATTCTTCTTGGGCATCAGTTTGCAATTATAACACCAAAGAAAATCCACATTTACTAGTTTCTAGTTGGGGTGTTTAGTAGATTTTCCATGAGGAATATAGATACAAGATGTATCTTAGATTTATACAAATTTAGCAGCCGCTAAGCTTCTTTCTTTTGGATATCAAACAATACAGCATGTAGGACCCCTGAAATGTTATTGGCATTATTAACCAAACTTCTTGTGATAGTGGATTCTATTGGATAATTTTGGAGAATTATTAAACTTGCATTCGGTATCTTTGTAGGTTTACATATGGCACAGAAGCTCAGGGGAGCTAATAGAAGCATTGGCTGGTCATTCAGGATCTGTTAATTGGCCAGTTGCATTTTTTTGTGCTTACACCAAAGCAGCCACATCAGGTCTTCTCATCAAAGGGGGTGATCATCTTGAAACACTTGCAAAAATTAAGTTCATGGCCTTTGACAAAATATACCATAACGAAGGGTGAATTTGTGGTCACACATTTTCAATCTCTTTCAGCTGACATTGATTTGAACACGTTGGGTTACTGGTAAGGATTTCTTTTTTCCCCCTCTTGAACTGCTATTTCTATCCATATTTCTTTCAAATGTAAACTTGACATTAGTCAATGAATAATAAACTTGACATTAGTTTCCAGAATGTGTTAAGTTCTGGAATTTATTGGAAATTTATGTATATTGCCATTGCAAACATACTCAGGATGCAAATACCTTGCCAAACTTTCTATATGCCTGGGGTTGTGTTGCTGGTTTCATTGTGATCATGGTCTGGATTATGCTATTATGCACTGCAGTGTGGACAGGCAAGAATGAGGCTCCTGACTGATTTACTGTTTTCATATCTTTGCAGGAATGGTGCAAAAAGAATGTACGCAGTCGCAGAAATGTTGTAGTGAGGTTTTTGTATCATGTTCCAGCACCGATTCGTTAATGACAAAAGATGTTTTCATTCCACAAATGCTAAACTAGGATGGTAGCTACCTCTGTATATATATATATATTGACTTAATTAGTCATAATCTTGTGTATAGTTGGCACTTATCTAGTGCTGCATTGATTCATAATGTGTATTGTACTCCATTTTAATGGAATAAATATTGTTTTTGTTGCAATTGTGTTGTATTTTAATTTAAATGCTGTTTGTTGAATCACAAAATATATGTGAAAAAAAACCTGCTTATCAAAGTCGGTTCCAACTACTAAAACGTAGTGGATAACGAAGTTTAAATGGCATAATTCAAACACGGTTACAGAACTGTAGTTGAACTGGTCTAATCAAAGTCGGTTCAATATAGCAACCGTAGTGGAATTCGCTAAATCAAAGTCGGTTAAGCAAAAATGGAAACGTAGTGGAATTGCTTAATCAAAGTCGGTTCTCCGACCAGAACCGTAGTGGATATAAGTAAATCAAAGTCGATTCTGAAACAAAATCGTAGTCGAAACAGCTTAATCAAAGTCAGTTTCGAAATAGAACCGTAGTGCATCTGCCTTATTCAAAGTCGGTTCTAGGTTTAGAACCGTAGTGGATATGCCTTATTCAAAGTCGGTTCTACAGCAGAACCGTAGTGGATTTGAATTAATCAAAGTCGGTTTCAGGACCGTCTTTGAAATGCTTCATTATCAACGACGTCTATATCAACGTCAGTCGCAGGACCGTCGTCATTATGCGCGTAGAACCGTCTATATAATCTTATAATCCTTCTAAATACAATCACTACAAAAAATTGATAATTTTGTGGCGACTTATTCCTAGCGGTCTAGATAAATCGTCACAAGCAAATACATTTTTCAAACCACTCTTTGTGCTTAACATGACTTTTCATCTTCTTTTTTTTCAAAGCACTCTTCAGTCTTCACTCTTCTTACCGTACACCTCCCTCTCCCTCCTACCCAATCCCTCGTCCTCAATCCTCCGCGACATGAACACGATCATCTCGTCCCTCTCGGCGACGTTCCTGTCGGCGCTAGCGGTGGCGTCCTTGAGCTCCGCCACACAAGCGCATGATCTCCTCCGCCTCGGCGTCGATCTGGTGCAGGAGGCGCTTCTCCTCCTTCTGCCACGCGTTCCGGTGCGAGGCGAAGATCTCCACTACGCGCGTGTTGGCCTTCGAGTCCTCTTGTCGCCGCGACTTCATCTGTAGGATCTCCTCGGCCGCATCCGCCACGCGCAGGGAGAGGGAGCACATTTTAAAGGTATTTATGTGTGAACACTTGTGTGGATTTATGGCATTGTTTCATAATTCTCTTCTTTACTATTGAAATAAACGAAATAGCAATATGGTTTTGCCTAAAACCTATCACTTATGATATCTCTGCTCTAAATTTCCCTAGGTTCAGGTGGATGAATCATATGTACATTCTCGTAAAGTGAAGTAATGGAAGTTGAGCATTTGAATCTGGTTTGAAATCAAGTAGTGGTATTTCTCAAATGAATTAAAGTCGTTCTTTCTGATTCTATTGCATGAAATCCATATATTAGGAAATAACATTTTACAAAAAAACTTAGTGCATTGTTGTTTGCTTGTAATCAAATAAATGGTTCCAATTTTTTTATTTTATTTAGCATTATTGTTAATATCTCTTAACTTTCAATTTTTATAGTCTTCTACATTTAAAGGTGCTTCGGACTTAGAAATTAATTATATCTAAAATCTTATTTTAGACATCGTACTTTTTAATTTTCCCTGCTCAAAGGCACAATTCTTTAGACATTGTTGCTTGTGTAGTCAAAATTCGACACTGTGATTCTGTTATATAAGCTTAACCTATTCTTCTTTTTAATGATACATTTTTTGTAGGCCTTGGACACACTTGGCAACAACAAATGGCGAGTTAATAGAAGATTACTCGGTGTTGTGGAGTCCCTCTGAGCTGGAGGAGGTAACATTGCAGGTCTGATTGATCGTAAAGATGTAAGCATAAACAGTAACAACTTTTGAAGATATCTTTACATAAGTTCTTTTGTCTATCTTTTTTCTGTTCATCTATTGCTTTTGAAAATTGGACGGCAAAGCTAAATGAATAAATAAATAAATAAAAGAAAGTTAAACATAGGGCCTGTTTGGGTAAGCTTCTCTAGAAGCACTTCTAGAAGAAGAAAATAAGAGCAAAAAGATGAGATGAACTTCTCTATAAGTAAAAATAAGCTCTCCATTAGTTAATTTGTAGAAGCTCACCAATGTGACTTCTCTAAAAGATAAGATGACATCTACAAATTAGCTAATGGAGAACTTATTTTTACTTATGGAGAAACTCATTTTATCTTTTTGCTCTTATTTTCTTCTTCTAGAAGTACTTCTAGAAAAACTAACATCCAAACAGGCCCATAATCTAATTAAATATATTCACCTGTATATTTCCACCCTTAAGTGTGATGAGTTCTCAGCGTTAACTATTGTATGCAATTCATCTTGCCTACATATATTCTTAATTGACTTGTAGATTCCTATACCAGAGAGGCCACCTTTAGGGGATTTAAAACAAATTCAGGAATGGAAGTGGAGTGTAAGGAAGGCAGAGAAAATTAATGTGGAGTGGCATTCTCTAATATGTGACACTGAACTTAAGCTCTCTGTAAGATCTCCCGTCCAATTGTCAATTAATTTTATGTTATATTTGAAGAATTGAAAATTCCAATTTATTTGTTACATAAGTGACATACGGTCTTCCTTGATCTTGCATAGTAGAGTGTTGGTCAATCTAAGTATCTAACCATAGTTTGACATTTATGTTGGTTTTATTTGATCAAGTGTTGCATAATCTCAACTAAATTTTGTATAATTATTTTCAAATCTATTCCATATTTCACTAACTGAAAATTAATTGCTACAAAATACATTTGAAACAGGTGGCTCGGAAAATGAAAGATGAAGAAGGCTTTTATTATCCCCACAATGTTGACTTTCGCGACAGAGCATATCCCTTGCATTCTCATTTGAATCATTTAAGTTGCGATCTATGTCGAGGATAGCTTGAGTTTGCTCAAGGGAAGCCATTAGGAAAGTCTGGACAACGCTGGCGGAAGATACACTTGGCAAATTTATATGGTGGGGGTATGAAAAGCTATCTTATGATGGCCACCTAGCTTTTGTAGAGAATCATCTCCATGATATATTTGACTCTGTTGATAATCCTATTAATGGAAATCATTGGTGGTTAATGGCTGAGGATCCTTTCCAGTGCCTTGCTGCTTGAATTAATCTGTCAGAAGCCTTAAGAAGCTCGTCACCAAATTCTGTTATATCACACCTGCCAATTCATCAGGTAAATGTTTCATTGGAAGCCTTAGGATTGAAAAAGAGCTGTTATAGCTTTGCAGTCTACTTATATAAGTGACCAAACCGACTCCAAGTTCACCTATGAACTTATGATGATAGAAAATTTCTGCTTGATCAATAGTAAATGTTATGCTATCTAATGGTAACATACACGGGAAAAAAAAATTGGTACCCAAACTCTTACAATGATACCATGGTAGGTTCTTCATATTGAAAATCACTATCCTATTTATCCAGCTTTCAATTTAATATTTTTTTCTCTTTTTCTTTTATATATATATATATATATATTAAAATAGCTAAAAACACTGCTTTGATGAATTTTAGGATAGTTCCTGTAATGGCTTACAGCACTATGCTGCTTTGGGAAGAGATTTTGTATGTCTACTTATATCCCATTTTTGATTTTGCAATCACTCATCACTCTTGATATAATCTGTGTTTTCTTTATTAGATTTATGTACTTCCTGAATTTTGTGATAGTTTGAGTATGATATATTGTTCTATAGCTTTATTCATTGTTATTGTTGAGTCACTACATTTTGAAATGTCAGCGTTGTTTGGTGTATTAAGATAGCCTCTTTGTATAGTCCTGTGGCATCATATTAGCACAGCTTGCTCAATATACTAGGGGAAACTAATTCTGGTTTGATCATGGTCAAGTTTGAATAAATATTTTACTTTCCTGTGTCTAAGTATTTACTCTACTGTTAACCATACACTGAGAGTTGATACCATTTATTTTGCATTTAATATAGGTTGATGGGAATGGTGACAAAGCTGCCTCACTGTACAAGTATCTAAAATCAAGCAAAGGTGGACTCTTTGGGGATGGTATCAAATGGAACTTCTCCAAGTTCCTTGTTGATAAATAGGGAAATGTTGTTGATCGCTATGCACCCACAACTTCTCCTCTGAGCATAGAGGGAAATGGCCTGCATTGGCACATCATACTTTGAAGGGTAACACTTTTGTCTGTTATTTATTTTTGTCAGTTTTGCTGTTTTACAATAGTCTTCTAGAGTACAGCAAGAAAGGGAATGTCATAGGATGTGATTGTGAACACTTTTGCATGTCTATGTTCAATTCTTAATGACAAAGAGGTTTAATTATTAGCAGACTCATTTTAGAAATCTAATTACGATTCGCTGCTAATTTACACCTTACACGAAAGCTTGGCAGAAGTTTGAGAAGCAAAGGCCAAAGGGAATTTAAAATATTGGATAATGATGCTGAGATTGGATATATGTTAATGGTGTTAGAGTGAATTTAAAATAACAAAAGCTTGGCAGAAGTTTTCTATTTAAAGTCCATACATGTTTATGGTGTTAGAGTGAATATATGTTGTTTTTTTAATTTTTCATCCCCTTTAGCTTTTCATGTTAATATATACCCTCTTCTTGAGATTCTTTGTTGGCACTTAGTGATTGGGCCTGCCCTTCTGTATATCAGCTCTGAGAGTGGAACCTAGGATTCATTTGTATATCTAAAAATCTGCATCTGGCTGGGTGGAACTTATGGTAGATTTCTCTTTGTTTCGTTAAGTATTACAGAAATATTAATTATTATATAATCTTGAATTATCATAATTTTGACTAATTTTTAGACAGTGTACTGAAATGTATTAATTCTTTGTAATAATTATAAATATTAAACTATTTGTCACATAAAGATTAAGACTTAATTGTAATTTTTACTCTTGATTTTTTATTTTTTTGAAATATTTTACCTCTAACAAGTTAATTTGGTCTAGTTTATCCCAAAATTTTTTAAAAAGGTTGAAAACTTTACCTTCTGTTTATGAGTTAAAGTGGCATGATGATATAATTATACCTTTTACCTCTAATTTTTATTTTTTAACAAATTTTATCTCAATTTTTTTTGACAAATTTCATCATTAACTTTTTAATTTTATTGTAAAATTTACCCTACAATTTTATATTTGTGTTAGCATGTTATGTCAGTTTAATAATAGAGGACAAACTTTACAAGTTTTTGTAAAAGTTATTAAAAATGTGTTAAATTAATTTATAAAAGTAAAAGGTAAAATTTTATAAAAATTAATAAAATCAGGATAAAAAATGCAATTAAATAAAAAATTAATTATTCATTCTGAGACATAAAAGTGTGACACTTTTTGAAATCTTCATTCTCCCTCCTAGCATGATTAGAATAATCTTGATATCACCCATCCACCTTGATTAATAAGACACTTTTTGAAATCTTCATTACACTCACTAGATCTGATTCTTATTATAAGTAGTTGAACAATTCTTATTATATGTGGTTAGACTATTAACAGTATGAAAGAACATATATATCCTGTATAGAAAGGAAAATGAGAAATGTGATGTGAAATCTCATTAGAAAACACATATTAATGAGTTTTTATTAAAAAATAATAATAATAATTTTTATACTTAATCAAATAGGAATGAAAATAATTATAGAACTAATAGAAATGATTAAAACTAGAGAAATATTAGTATGAATTTTTTTTGGCAAAAAATAATCTGTTTTTAGCAAAAAAAATCTGTTTTTGTCAAAAAAAAAAGGAAAAACTCACTTTGTGGCGGTTTTTAAACCGCCAGAAATAGAAACTGAAAAATAAAAAAGTTAAAATAATTTTGTGACGGCTTTTAGCCGCCACAATGTTTTTGACGAATTTACCCGCGTTCAACTAAAAGCCGCCACAAATTTTTCTGACGTCGTTACTTCTGACAGTCAATCCTGACAGTCAGAATTTATTTTTGTAGCGGTTTTTAGCCGTCAGAAAATGCTTTTTTAGCCGCCACAAAATTATCAATTTTTTGTAGTGAATTTCAAAGTTGTCACCTTATAAAATTCATAAAAATTCTATTCTAAGGTTTCTTGTCACAAAATCTCTTAATAATATGCTATCTAAGAGTGCTCTGTACTTCTATCAAGTTTCCACAAACTCTCAAAGGGTATCTGGTCATTTCTGGCCTAAAGGGCATTATGGTAATTTATTATTCTTGGGACGTGATGGTAATTATCCAAAATGTTCAAGGGTATTTGTGTAATTTCTACCACAAAATATCTAGCCAAAATATCTAGGGGCATTCTTGTCATTTCCAAAATATCCAAGGGCATTTGTGTAATTTATTCCTTAAAATATCGAACTAAAATATCTAGGGACATTTTCGTAATTTTAACCTCAAGGGCATTTCGGTCATTTCTAATTTAAGGGAAAAGTGATATGGTCATTTATCTAGTTATCATTACACTTCCACAATTAAATTTTTAAATATGAATTCAAAATAAAATTTGAGGATGTTACATATAAATCATGTTTTTTATTTAAGGATAATGGCCAAATATTTTGTTTTCTCTTTATACCATTTTTTTTAATTTGTAACAAATTATAAATGGATATCAAAACTAATTTTGATTATATATTTTATCTTTTCCAATTTATCATTTTCAATACCTTTAGTTTTACCTTAAAAAATATTTAGTTCGAAAGAATATAATTTTCTCTTCAATACAATCAAATTATAATAAAATTTTATGGCATCAACAATTGCGGGATACAAATTATTCTTTTATTTTTATTTTTAAATTATTTTCTCACTTCCAATGAGAAAAATATTCTAAAAATATTTTTGTATGATAGAGTGTTCAAAATTATCAAATGATCAAATTCACGATGATATAAAAAAACATAAATATTCTACCATAATATGAATAATGAAATTGGAGAGAGGAAAAACTTTCTCCAAATTCTTTAAATGACTTTT
>PYAF01003279.1:886076-914650 GCA_007407185.1 Glycine tomentella | reverse complement strand
GAAATGAGACAATCGTTATTCTCTTACAAATAAACTTAGGTTGATGGCTCTTTATAACTTAAACTATTTAGGCTTTGTTCATAATTTATGAAACTGGCTTGATGCTTATGAACATGATACTATAATGCTTTATGACATTGATATATGTTCTTCTTTGCTTGATGACATGATGCTAAGTTCTTTTAGTAGAACTAGACATTTTTAGTAGTTTATTCAAATGATTGAATTCATGATAATATGAAATTCATATTTGACATTCTACAGGGGATGGCAAAGATGGAGGAGAGTTTACTAAGTGGGATCCTGAAGAGGACGACCAACTTGATATATGAATCTATCATTTAGAGTTGTAGGGAACTTGACAGTTCACCTGCTACTGCCCATTATGTTGGAGTCCATTTACTTGAGACTTACATTTTGTTATTTCTATTTTGTGAACATTATGATTATTATGCTTATTTCTTATATTTGTAAGGTCTTACACTATTTTGACTGGCCTACTTATACTTGATTGTTATGCATATGTTGGTTGTGAACTGATTTTGAGATCTTTGGATTTTGATGAGTTTAGATTTAATCTAAAACTCTTGGTATTTATATTGTTATATTGATGTCAGAATAGATTCATGAGAATGATGATTCACTTAGTTTGATTGCAAATGTTGTTTGAGTTTAATGTTTTCTAATTAAAACTCATTGATTGATCCGAGTTGATTGTCTTGGACTGGATGTGGATGATTCATGTTTGTTTGAACATTACAATGACTACCTTATTGGATTGTGCTGTATGGTGAACATAGGAGGAGATTGTTGAAGATATTTAATATATATATTAAATATTAATATGTTCACATACAAGTCCAATAGGTTATTGTATGGTTATATGGGTCCATATGGGCTGGAGCCCAATAGCCTATTATATTACTAGGGTTTTCCCTAAGTGGAGGTAACACTGTTGAGCATTCCAAATTCTGATGCCTTTTGGTATAATACTTCAAGCACCCAACACTAAACCCTTCTTTCTCAAACCTCCTTACCTCCAACAAATAATGCCTTCCACCTCGGTCAATATATTTTCCTTTCCTTCTTCTCATTATTCATCCATTAAATAACTGCCCATGTGTCTTGTCACCATATCCTACAAATTTCATTATTATATTTAAAATTATCATACGTCATCGTCACTTTTTCTACTAAACTCCCTTATTTTTATTACCACCACTACCTTCCATCTTTTGCTCCTTCCATATCTTACATCCATATTCACATGATTTGCTTATACCTAGTTGGAAAATTTGGCTAATCATTTTTCTAATAAAATCTCTATTTTTAATGACATTTTTTTATTCAAATTAAAACTTTCTTAAATGAATTAATTCTCTCTTTATTCAGATTAAAGATATATAAATAAATACAAAATAATATACACATATATAAGTATTTAAATAATTTATTTCCTATTTTTAATAATAAAGTATACTTCAATTAATATGTAATTTTAATTTAAGGAAATCACTTGTCTAAATAACATAATTACAAACAAGGTAAAAAAATATCCCATAATTGTTACATATTCAAATCATTTCAATCTATTTGACAACTAACCTTCACCATAGTATCCCGCATAAAGTCATTCAAATCTTTTTAGTTGAAGCTGAAGAACTGGAGGGAAATCAATGAACAAGACACCCTTCTTAGCATCCTGAAAGACTGAAAAATCTTCGATTTGTACGTGAAGATATATTAAAAAAAGTATAGATTATTGCATTTTGACAACAAATATAAGAAACTTAAAGGATTCAGAACTTGACACCCTTCTAACAGAACGATTTTTGTACACCCTGTATAAGAACTAAAAGATTTAGAACTTCTACAAATGACTTATTACAAGTAGATTCCAAAATAAACAATTGCAACCAACCTGCAAACCATATTGTTCCGCATGATATTTGTTATCCCCTTCTAGACGTTCAACTTCAACATACTTGTCAAAGGAAGCATAAACATCAGGACAACCTTTCACATCAAGCTGAGAATTCTAGTTTATTGATTATTTTCCTGGAAATGTTTTTCAACATTATTTGTTTACCTAAGTCAAATGAGAATTGGTATAAATCAAATTTCTAAAGCAGCCTGGGTCTTGTCCAAATTTTCAAATGACTGGTAAAAATCTATGATATCAGTCCTTTTATCAAGCAATGCTTGCACAAGATCATCAAATATTACAACATATGTAACTAGCAGATCACCAAGAAAAGCGCAAGCTTCACAAGTCATGAAAGAAATAGTAGCATTTACTAGTCTAGGACTTATAAGTCAACATATAATCGGAATGAACCAATTGATTTGGGTATGGCTACCAAGGAAACAACAAAGTAGGCTCTGGCAATCACACAAAACAGGTTTTATGCGCTTCTCATGGCTTGTTCGCCTCATATACATTCATACTTACGTACATGATATATGTCCAGCTCTTATATTGGAAAAATATCGATTTCAATTCAACAATTGCAGGCTGCAATATCATATATATTCATATACACAAACAATATCTTCCTGTGACAGCAACTGTGGTAAGGCATCATGACATGAACTGTACCTTTTATATGTGACGACGTTATTTCTTATCTGTTGTAACGCCAACAACAACATTGCTCACCTGTAACATGTCAAATTTATTTTGAGGAAAACACAAGTTATATAATTACCTACACACAATATTAAAATGAAAAATCCCAATCTCATAAACAATGTATTGCTTCACATTTATCATGAAATTGAAATTAATTAAAGAAACCTTGAAAGCAAATGCAAACAAATTGCCTCAATCTTTGAAGAGCCTAACAAGCACAAGCTGTATTTAGTGGAGACTCTGTGCAGAGCATTAATGGAATCAACAAACATCCTGCACTCAATTGACAACATTTCAGGCATTATGAACTCCAAGAAAGAAGGGGTTGGCATCATCATATATAACTAGTCTATGAGTGATTTCCTACACAATGCAATAATTACGTACTTTGCAGTGTTATCTAAATTAATCATCCTAGATGATAAAAAACAGCTCTTGCCACAAGCATTGTGCCACTTCCAATACATAGCAGCATAAAAAGATACTATAAAAAAGATATCCATAAGTTGAGTATGATATCAGACTCATACAATTATTCAAAGATAACTAGTTCTAGTTTGATCAAATGAAAGACTCAGAAGAAGATAGTTTTTCAAAATACTAATAAAGAGGTTCAAAGTTTCTCTGCAACATCATATAGTTTTTCATGTTTCCATGAAAGTGCCAAGTGAGCCTAATTAAGGTTCAGCATAAAGCATGAAGTCTCTACATTCTCGGCAATTGCAATCCTAAAAGCGGCACTTGATGCACCCTTCGCAGTAACATGTTGAGCAGCCTTGGCAAGTTGAAGAACGAGAACAACCCCTACTTGCTCTCTAACTTGGTATCGCAGGTTATTCTGAAAAATGAAAATTCTCACATCATTAATTAGAATTGATATTCGAGCAAATCTCTCAACTAGAATATAGCTTCTTACTGTATTCAAGTTTACTGTATCCTAAGAATAATCACGCGGCAGAACCCTAACGACAACCAGCGTCAAGAGCGGCGTCTGCGGCAGAGCTCCGGGAAGGTAACACCACATGTAAAGCACCCTCTACAATGCCCCACCGTCGCTTCCCTCGCCATTATTCATGGCCATTCCCACTTCCAATTCCAAAGGTCAACAACACAAGACAACACAAACACTTACACACCCAACACCCTTACGCTGAGCGTGAATCACCCTTGTGGTGGGATGTTTGGAAGGAACGAGCCTTGATCCTGTGATTAGGAAGGTGGGGTCGAACATTGGGGGTGCGGCGAGTAACGAGAGAGCGTGTTGTTGCATTGTGGACACAGGCTGAGAGTTGGCCGAGATGGAGGCCGAGCCGCGACGAAGGCCGTAGCCATGACGACACCGGAGTCGTAGAATGCGTGACCTAGATAGACCACGAGAGTAGGAGAAAGGTAAAGGTAGGGTTCAGTTGATAACATTTGGGTAAAAATAAATAAAGAGAAAAAAACCAAGAAAAGTGCACACGTGGATAACAAGAATAACATCGGTTATTTGAAAAACCGATGTTGTGAGTGTTTCGTCAACATCGGTTTTTAAATAATCTATGGTGTAAGTGTTTATACAACATCAGTTATTTTAAATCGATGTTAACGATGGCATTTTATTTACAAAAATGTCACCGCGTATTTTGTAACATCGGTTTTTATCATAACCGATGTTGAGAAGGCAATGTTAAAACCTATTATTTTAGTAGTGTACTCTCTCTGTCTCCATAACCCAATGAAATATTACTATACATTTAAACAAGCAAAACCTCATAGAGGCCAGAGCACTACAAACCTCATATAGGCCACATTTGTAAATACACATGTAAAGAGAAACAGAAGTTTCACCAACATTGAAAAAGAAGCTACCACAACAGAAAAAGAAGCTCAGAAAAAGAAGAACACAAATGCAGAAGCGTCGTGACAGTGAGTCGTGCCGACAATGAGAGCGACGGTGGTGACTGGAAGCAAAGGTGAAAATGGAAGCAAAGGTAGCGAAGGTAGGCGCAGCTGAGAGAGATAGGCGCGAAGTGAAGAATGGTCCGTGTTTAATTTGGGGGACAACTTTTATAATAACAACAACATCGGTTTTCAATGGAAAACCGATGTTAATAGTTATAAGTTAACATTGGTTTTATTAAAAACCTGGAAAACCGATGTTAACAGTTATAAGTTAACATCGATTTTATTAAAAACCTGGAAAACCGATGTTAACAGTTAACATCGATTTTCTTAAAAACCTGGAAAGCCGATATTAATCTCTTCAGGTTAACATCGGTTTTCTTAAAAACCTGGAAAACCAATGTTAACAATGCATTATTAATTATGAATTTGTCACCGCGTTTTCGTTAACATCGATTTTTGAAAAAACCGATGTTAATGTGGCGATGTTAAAGCCAAGTTTTGTAGTAGTGATGAGAACCCTTTTAAAACTACTTGTTATACTTTGTCTCACAGCATTGTCTCCTATATGCATACAAACCAAATTACACTCACGTCCAGCAACCCCCTTTCTATTTTAGCACATCCAAATTAGTTTTTCTCTCACTTATTTGAACTATAATACACGTACAAGTTACTGCTATAGAAACCCAAATAATGTCAGCACATTCCATTGTCAGCATATATAAACCCAATTATAGACAAGAAATAAATTACACTCTCACCACTTAAAAGAAAAAAAAAAAAACAAAGTAAATGCCCCTCTTAAATATCTGCAACCCATCTCTCTCGCTAGTGTTATTCCAATTTCACACTCCATCCTCCAAATTTATATGTTTCTATTCATATTAAATCCAACTCTAAGCTGAGAAAAAGACAAAAGTAGGTAATTTCTCAAGTTACATTTTATGTACAGTACCCCATTTTCTGATTGAAAATTTGAAGAGTTAAATTTCAACTGTGAAACTGTGCTTTAATTAATTAAGTGCTTCAATTTTTTTTACATATCTGAGACGCGTATTTTCTGCTTTACATAATTTTCCAACATTGACAGGTGTAGCACCGATGACCATTTTTTTATTCATAAAAATTGAATAGGATATAAAAAAATTTGCAACACTCAATTAATGACCATTGTTGACACAAGACAGAAGAGAATAAGAATTTAATTTAATTATGTATTTAATGTATTTAAATACTAGCCTGCTAGCTCCTGAACTGATAGAAATTTAGAAACCTACCTATTACGTAATAACAAAGCGCAGAATTTGTCATTTTTGTATAGATATGATTGCAAAGATAGATATAGGCACATCAACTCTCACAATATAATTAGGTAGACATGATTATTTTTTGACAGAATAATGTAGACATAATTAAGAAGTTGATATTTATAAAAGTTGAGTACAGTAAAATTTTATAACTAATTTGTATGGTAAGTCAAAAATTAAATTGAACTAATTTATAAAGCATGTTGAGTATCAGGTTAAGGCTTTTATTTTAGAAATATGATACATAAAACAATTCATACACTAATTTATACAATATCAATTTGGGATAATCTCTCCCTATTACTTGATTTATTACATTTAAAATTTTTCTCTTTCTCTCCATTGTACAAGTAACATTTCTCTTTATTTTATATCTCAAAAAATGCTAGTTTTGCTGGTCTATTAGATCTAACTAATTGAAGGTGGACTTTAGTTTTACCCGACGGATTAACCTTCCTTTTATCAAACTAATTGTACACAAAAATAGGTAAAAAAATGAGCAAGTAATATAATGTCTTTTACCTTAACAAAATGAATGGAATCAAATGAACCCTACACATCTCATGAGAAAGATAAGTAGATGAATAAATTAAAACAAGTGAAATATTTTCTCAAAATTTAACTTTTCTTAAACAGAGAAAACTCTCATGTGAGTATCATATTAATTAGTTAGTTTTCCTTCCTCCTATTTTGTGTCTGCAACCAAATGAGCTAAAAAAATAGGATGCTTTCCTTATTTTCGCTCAATCTAATTTTGTCAGCTCTTGTTTTCTCCTGGAACATGTTATTATATATAACCATAATAAAATACTTGATCACTCATATCTAAATACCTTTCAATCCATTAGTTTATAGCAATAATGCTAAGAGAGAATATGATATTAAGACTCAGTTTGTACAATTTTTTCAGTAAATATTTAGAAGAAAAAAATAAAGAAATAATATCCATAAAAATATATAATTATCTATCTCACTTTGACAAAAAAAAAAATATTTATTGTTTTTTTTAAATACTTTCAAACTTTTATAACAAAATTTAGAGACTCTTATTTTAAAAAGTTTAATCAATTTTTATAGTTAAAAGCAATCTCAACTTACAAATTCATACAAAGTAGCGTCAAACGTTGGGAACAATCTTGTGATCTCAAGAGTAATTAATATTACTGTTACCATATTTTCAAAAATCTTCTCTTATTTGTCTAGCTGGAAGCACAGCAGAGAAAGGTTAAATGGACTGGGGACCAAAATATTCTTGTGATCTCAATTGGTCCAACTGAAGTTAATATAGGGGGAATATTGCTCTCGTATTATTATTATTATATGCATGCAAAAGTAAAGGACTAAACTTATGCTAGTATTGGCAAATGCATTTATTTGTGTGTATCCATCTCATACAGCAGTCACCTATTTTATTATAATCCAGGTCTGAAACCCTTTCTGCCCTGAGATATATATAGAGTAATTTTAGTAGTACGTACATGCTGGTGTGAAAAATGACTTTCACAGCAGGCATATAGGTACTAGGTAGTGTAAGAATTACTCACAGAACATAGCAAAGCATTTAATTAATTCTAGTTTCCATATTGGGAAACTACGTATGGAATCACCGATTCCACTTTTACCTTTTCAAGATGTTCAACTATAATAATACTCAATGCAATAAAACAAATGAAATTTAATTGAAAAACAAATGATACCATGACAGCATCCCCTATATATAAGAATATGTATCCAATAGCAGCACTAAGTGACTCAATGAACCTGTGAACAAGCACCACTTATTGTACTGCAAGACTAAATCAGAATCAAAAGGTAGTGGACTCATTAGTGTTTAGATCAAAGCCTCGGTCAACTTCTCCTTTTACGAATGGTCAGTTTTTCCTCTGATGAGTTGCTGTTGTTTTGACTGATTTTCTTTATTTTGTGTTCATCATGGGTCCTTTTTCGTCTTTGTATTTTTGGGGATGCTTCCCATTTTACATCTTGCTATTTGGAACTAGTCCCCTATTAATATTATACACTCTTATTTGCTGACGGAAAATGCATTTGTTCCTATGCTGCCAAATGTACCAGCAAAGCTTCCATTTCCTGTTGTGACTTGTGAGTTTTCTTGGTAATTAACTTTGGAGCTGTGATGTACTGATTTGGGTGTCCATTTTTCAGATGGCTCTCGCAAACACCAAGATGTCTGTGGTGTTTTACTCCATGGTGTTGCTGATCATCAACAATTGCATTGAAGCTGTTTTGGTGAGAAGAGATTATCACAGAACTGGGTTCCATTTCCAGCCCCTTAAAAACTGGATGAACGGTTAGTATGAAGACTTTATTTCTGGACCTATATTTTCGTTTTTGCATATCTGCCATATTCTATAGTCAGTTTTAATCATTGACTGTAAAGTATGTCTGCATTATAAAACACTAGAAAAAAATTGGGTCTCTTTGAAAAGGAGATGAATTAATGAATACATTGTAATCTTGTTTCAATTATTTTGTGGACATATTGCAGTAGAGGTCTTCAATAGGCTACGAATATTGCACAAAGTGGTTTAAGTCAGGATACATTAATTTGCCCCGGTCTTTGTATATGATGTGCTGGACATGCTGGTTTTTTGTATTCACTTGGTGGTTCCTAGGTTATTTGCTTACTCTGAGTTTCATTTACCAAATTAGTGCATTGCAGATATTTTTATCCATTTGTAGCTTTTTTAAGCAGGTTAATGAATCTAATTTTAAGTTTGATTGTATTGTAATTGTGTTTGAACTTCGTATGTCCAGATGATGCTAGCATAATATTCTTTCAGCATACTAAATAATTGTATAGATAAATTATTCAAAGATATAAATGAATTGACCCTAAATTGGGATACGTTGCCCTGGGGGTATATTATTTCAAAAGGCAACTTTACAAACTACAATAGTAATAGCATTTTTGTAAATCATAGATCAGATTAGTTTGAATCGATTCTTTTGGCCCCTCTCTTTATGTGAACGTTATGTAAGGTGGATGACTGAGGATTTTAGGTTTAATGCACCATGTGTTTGGTTTGCTTACACGTTTTATTATCAATCATTCCTCTAGCTCTTCATACAAAATAAAATGTGATTATGTTTTTAATAATTGACTGTAAGTCTGCATTATTAAGAACTAGAAAGCAACTGTGTCCCTTTGAAAAGGATAATTACAGGATGAATAGATTGTAAGCTTCTTTCAATTCTTTCGTGGACATCATTCTATAGGGGTTTTGAATAGGCCATGAATATTGCTCAAAGTTGTTTAAGTCTGGATCAAGGTTTTTAATAGCGGTCTGCAACCACAAATGCAGCTGCAATGTCAATGTATTTAGACTCTTTGCAAATGCACCGCGACTGCAATTGCGGCTGCATCAGCCACATTTTTCCCACAATTGGCCGCTATATAAAGATTTTATGATTCACCACACACAATTACAACCATGACCACAATATAAAACCATAGTCAAGATGCATTAATTTGTCTTGGATTTTGTATGGTGTGCCGGAAGTGCTGGTTTTATGTACTCGATCACTTGGTGTAAATGATTTTTGGCTCCTAGGCTTATTTTCTTACTCTGATGTTTGAGTACAATGCAGATAGTTTGATCCATACATAGCTTTTTAAGTGGTTAACTGAAACACGGATCTAATTTTATGTTTGAATGTATTGTATGTGTGTGTGAATTTCGTATTGCAGATAATATTCTTCAGCATACTAAATAATCGTTGGGAGAAATTATTCAAAGTTATGAATGAATTAATGACCCTAAATTTGGATATGTTGCCCTTGGTGCATATGATTTCAAAGGCATTTTAGTAAATTAATTGTTTTGGCCCCTCTTTCTGTGTCTGTAATGTAGGACAGTGGATGACTTAGGATTTTAGTGTTAAGTCTTGTTTTTGATTTGCCTACACTTTTAATTAACAATCAATACTCTAGCTCTTCATACAAAAAAATATGTCATTCTTGTTTTAGGCTATTTTGATAATTGATAGAAAGAGATGGAAGGGAAAGGGATGAAATGTAATAGTTTTTAATGTTTATTGTTTGGAGTAAGAAACCAATATTGGAATGAAAAGTGCAACATAATGTAATGATTTTATTATGATTTTTTCTTAGCACTCATGCACATCTTTGCAGTACGTTAATTGTTAAAGATGGATCTTTTCTTTCATTTGAGTCAAATAAGTAGGCTACTCCTGCATTTTGATAACATTGTGAATCAAGTTTGATAGTATAAATTAATATTTTCCTTTTTTTTATTAAGAAATGCTTAATTTTAGCCATTTGTATAACATTAAAATGTGTACCAAAAAAATATTACGAATAAAATACATGCTTCTTTTACGTATTTCGACAGTCTCATGCTATCATATATAAGCATATTCTGTAGAAATTTTATAATTTTAGTTTCCATTGCCAATTAAGGTAATATAACTTTCTTTCCTTTGCATGTAATCCTTTCATGGTTCCTATATCTCTGTACGGATGCGTCAATCACATGCAGATCCAAATGGTAAGCCAAAACTTTATAATTCTATTATATTTTACTTTTAATTTTTCAATGACAAACATCCATATATTTGTGTACACCGTCTTACACTGTTAACTGTCAACAATGCAGGCCCAATGTACTACAATGGAGTGTACCATCTGTTCTACCAGTACAACCCCAAAGGCGCAGTGTGGGATAACATAGTGTGGGCGCACTCAGTGTCCAAGGATCTGATAAACTGGAATGGCATTGAACATGCTATTTATCCATCAAAGCCCTTTGACAAATTTGGCTGCTGGTCAGGGTCTGCCACCATAGTCCCTGGTAAGGGGCCCGTGATCCTCTACACTGGAGTTATAGACGAAAATAAAACTCAAGTGCAATGCTATGCCGAACCAGAAGACCCAAATGACCCACTTCTTCGGAAATGGGTGAAACCAGACAGACTCAACCCAGTTGTGGTAGATAAAGATGTAAACCAAACTGAATTTCGTGACCCCACAACAGCTTGGTGGGGCAAGGATGGTCACTGGAGGATGCTGGTGGGCAGTGTAAGGAAGCGCAGAGGAATAGCTTATCTATACAGGAGCAAGGACTTCATGACGTGGGTTCGGGCCAAACACCCTATCCATTCAAAGGGTGGTACGGGTATGTGGGAGTGCCCCGACTTTTACCCAGTTTCAGTTATAGGAAATGTAATGGGGAATCCTGTGAAACATGTATTGAAGAACAGCCTTGACGATACTAAGTTTGATTACTACACTGTGGGGACCTATCTGGAGGATAAGGATAGGTATGTGCCTGACAACACTTCAGTGGATGGTTGGGGCGGACTTAGGTATGATTATGGCAACTTCTATGCTTCCAAGTCGTTTTTTGACCCCAGCAAGAACCGGAGGATCTTGTGGGGTTGGGCAAACGAGTCTGATAAACCGATAGACAATATTCGCAAAGGATGGGCAGGAATTCAGGTACCGAACTTATATGTATGCATTTCCTTCAACCTAAGGTTAAAATAAAATAAAGTTTTGTTCTCATTTTATACTTTATATGGTTTTATCTTCAGTTTATAAGTCTTAAATAATAGAAGTTTGATAAGTTGACTGTAGTTGCACTCCTTATTTTCTGGTTTGTTTTGATAAAATTTGGTATTCCAAGTTGTGAGTGGTGGTGGTAGTTACTGGTGTAGGGCTATTTAAAAAGCCAGTTATGTTCTTGATTGAACAAGAAATTCACTCTCCGGTTATAGAGTTTTTATCAGTGTCAATAGTTGCAGCTATAGGATATAGTAATTTCTCTTAAATTTTTCAATCTAATCACCAGACAATATATTTTGACATTGTCAAATACTCTTTGACCTAAAATTATTCAGTTTAAATGTAAAATAAAAAAATTTCTTACTAAGAAATTAAGTTTTGCCTCCATCTTACTCTCGTCTTTCCTTTTCTTTATACCCTAACTATTCTATTCACTGCCCAATCATACATATGTTTTCAATATTTTTTTTCTTGGTTTGAGAGAGATAATTCAAGATTTATTCAATCTTTGCACGATTGAGTCTCTAATTCCATTTCTAATTTTTCCTTAGGTATTCAGCTATAAGTGTTTGATTTTTGTATCCTTATACAAATTAAAGGAATTGTACTATGCATGTATCTGTCTGGTGAAATAATTAGGCTATTCCTCGAACTGTGTGGCTCGATTTTACTGGGAAACAATTGGTGCAATGGCCTGTTGAAGAGTTAAACAGTCTCAGAGGCAAAGAAGTTAACATAGACAATCAAAAGCTTGAGAAGGGAGATTATAGTGAAGTAAAAGGAATCACTGCTGCCCAGGTCTGATCCTTAATTATGCATTAATGAGTGTATGCTCATACAAATAAATTCATATAATGATATAAAACTAATGATATAACTGCAGGCAGATGTTGAAGTTACCTTCTCCTTTTCAAGCCTGGACAAGGCAGAGGCATATGATCCTAAGTGGGTAAAGGCGCAGGATCTATGTGCCCAAAAGGGTTCAAAACTACAGGGTGGTGTTGGACCATTTGGACTTCTGACTTTGGCTTCTCAAAATCTAGAAGAGTTCACTCCTGTGTTTTTCAGAGTTTTCAAAAGTCCTAATAAACATATGGTTCTCTTATGCTCTGATGCGAGAAGGTTAGTCTATTCCAATTTGGGATGAGAACTTCAAGTTTTCTTTCCATATCTTCATGATAGGATGGATTCTAGGACCAAAAGAGATAAAATTAAGTGGTTGGAGAATTTCATTGGATGGGGTTAGGTTATTTTAATTATATGATATTTTGTTATATATTTTCTATTTCCTTCTAATTGGTTGTTTTTGTTTTTGGTATTTTAAATAGTTCATCTTTGAAGAAAAATCCGTACAAACCACAATTTGCTGGGTTTGTAGATGTGGATTTGGCCGTGGATAAGAAGATCTTTCTTAGGAGTTTGGTACGTGCAAATTCAATTCCATTTGGTGCTTATATATAGCATTTGGTGCAAATTCAATTCAATTCCATTTGGTACGTGCAGATTGATCACTCGGTAGTGGAGAGTTTTGGAGCAGGAGGGAAGACAAACATTTTGTCACGGGTCTATCCTGAGCTAGCAGTGATGAACCAAGCACACTTGTTTGTGTTCAACAATGGTACTGAACCAATCATAGTGGAAAACCTCAAAGCTTGGAGCATGATATCTGCTGATATAAAATGACCAGCCAGAACCAATTGCAGTCCAAGTTAGTGAGGTGGTTACTCAGGGTGGGTGGAACTCAGACATATGATTCGTTAGTTTTTAATTCCTATTGGTTAGTTACCCATGTAAAAGTGAGATACTTTTCTGTATAAATACCTTTATGCAATGAGAATCATATTCTGTGTTCAATCTTCTCCTCTGTTCATATCTCTCAGTTTGAAATACTTAAAATTTGACATAAAATGATTTATCTGTTTCTTGCATTGTCTTTGGTTGACCTATGATATTTGTGTGTCACAAGTAGTTTTATTTAGGTTCTCTGTTCATTTATTTTGATACAGTTAATATATATGACAGCCCATTCAGTAGGGCAGGTGGCCCAATCAGAATCACCAAATGCTTTCAATTGTTGTGAGGAATGTGCATGTTTGGTCATTCGAGAAGCTGTGATGAGTGGATGACTCACCAACAAATGAACTGACTTTATTAACAGTGTGAGGCTGGATTTTGTTGTGCTGCAGCATATTTAGCAGCTCTTGAATTTGCCCACCAGTGAATTGAGGAAACAAAGTCTTCTTAGTAGGAAACCATGTTTGTATATGAGTTGTTAGATTTCAGCTTAAAACTAATTGACAATAAGTGAAGTTCTCCAACAAATATATAAGTTGCACATGGAAAATTGAGTCAGGCGATATGAGACTTCCTAACATTGTTTCCCATTCTATCACAAAAGGTACATTGTTTCGTTGTGCAACTTCCTCTTCCTTGAGTGAACCGACCTCTTCCTCTTCCATTTCCAAAGCTAATTTTGGTTTTCAAAGGAATAATTGTTCTGGTTTTCAGATGAAGTAACCAAAACGTTCGAATGAACAACAATTCCATTAGTGACTTGTCCTTCCTATTGAATAACAAGAGAAAAGACATTGCTAATTGAAGGTATGGATTCCATAAACAAAATCCGAGTTCTAGCAGTTTCATAAGCTTCTCCAAGACATTTAAGAAAACAAATTACATAATCTTATTCTCTTTGCTGTTTAATCACATTTTTAACACAAGTACAATTTGGAGTAGCTCTCAGATCTTGAAATGTCACGAAACATATTAATAACATTTATTTATATGTGATGACATTTTTTTAAATATTACAAAAAAAAAAAAGTAACATTTTTACTAAATGTTAGAACAAAAAGTGTTGTTAAAGATCACAAGTAAAAAAAAAACTCATGTGAAAAAACTTAGAGAATATGAGCATTGCCAGTATTCTGATTCTTGTCAAAATACTTATACTATTTGATTCATAAATAATATCTTTGACTGATTGAATAAAAAATCTTCTTCTTTAATATTAGTATTTAATAATAATTAATGCTATACTTCTTTTCTGAGCGTCACTTATTTTATTAATAATATCATCGACTTGTCACATTATATTTCCTTATTGTCTATGACTATCTTTCCAAGCAATTCTCTATTTAAGGCTGAAAGAATTGGAAGCTCCACAACCAAAGTTTAAAAATTACTTTTTTTAAATTTGACTTTTAGTCCTTAAACAAAAGCTTGATTAATCAAGATCCCTCAACTTTTATACATTAAGGTTTTTAGTCTCTAAAATTTTGAAAAATTCAGTTTTAGTCTTTTAAATATCATTAAATAAATAAAAATAATGGGTTCAAACTTTTATTTAAGGACTAAAAATTAAAATTTCTAAAATTTTAGATATCTCGACTAGTCGTCAAACAAAAATTTAGGGACCAAAAATTTTAATGAAAAAAATTGAGGAATTTTGAGAAATTAAACTTTTGTTTAGGGACTAAAAAGTCAAATTTTATAAAATTTTAGAGACCTTGACCAGAAATGTTTTTGTTTATGGACTAAAAACTGAATGTCAAAAAGTTTAAGGATTAAAAACTTAATTAACCCAAGATAAAATTTGGCAACGATTGAAAACTTAAGAGCAGGGGGTTAAAATTATAAAATTAGGGGTGCACAAAATAACGACAATAAATAAATATATATATATATATATATATATATATATATATTTGTATTTCCTTAAAAGTTAAGGAGTGGCATAGAATAAAAAAACCTCAAAATGCTGTCGTCAAAAAATTGCTTCCAGTGACAACAACCATTGGTTAGAGAGGAAATTAGTAGGGGAGAAGCCGAGAGGTAATGTTACAATGTGAAAGGTGCACCATATATATATTACCAAATTTGATGGTTATTATTTATAGTCTAGGTCATGGTTTTAAATTGTGATTGTGATGAGCCATAAAATCTTTTCGTTTTGGGAATTGTGAGAAAATGTAGCTGATGTAGCTGCAATTTTAATTGTGATGTGTTTGTAGAGTATCAAAATATCTTAATGTTGCGGTCACAATTGGTCTCATGGTCTAGGTGGTCCACAGTCTTTTTCTGAATTTTATCACCGTCTTTTAATTAGGATAAAAACATGTAACCTGATCTAGAGTCAGGAGTGCCTACCATATCACCAAAAAGCCACAATTGTTGACCCAATCAACACAAATCCACACTATTAATGTTGCCCCAGTCAGCAGTTACAACCAAATGCCTTATGATTCCTTGATGAAAACTGGTAAGAAATTAAAAATTCATTTTAATAATAGCCATCGAATCAGACGTTAGAATTTTGTAATATAAAAATTTGATGTTAATTTTTTAAAATTTTAAACAATTGCCCTATTATTGTTTAAATGATATGATCGCTAATAGTATTTTTTGAAAACTAGGACAAGAGTTTATCATTTTTAACGACTGCCTTCTTTATTGTTAGATATTTTAGAAACTTAATTTATGTGTTTAAAAAAAAACAAAAATCTTCAAACAAAGTGAGTTCTTTTTCATCCTAGCTAAATCTCCGTTGAGCATTATATATAAACAAATTAAACAAATCAGTGTATATATATATATATATATATATATATATATATATATATATATATATATATATAAATTCTGTTGGTTCGTCCAACCTTAATTATCACACTAACACAGAAAATGCGTGAACAACACACAAATGACACAATTCAGCAATTTCCAATAACATTCATCCACATAGACTTCATTTTCATACGATAATGTCTCTCATTATCGTTTTATATTTGGACAGTTTATTTATTAATGACACTTTTGTTCTCTCTAGACATACAGGAAATAATGAGTACCTAAAGCAAATTCCTAATAACTGCCCTTGCCACATTCGCCAAATCATGCATACCATTATTCACATTGGTGAGTGGTGATTTCCCATTGAAGCCATCCTCACAAGAATCAGCCTCAATAGCACAATCAGCTACCGCCTCTTCTGCAAATTTGGGGTCTCCCCTCACTGCCCTAATGGCTTGTGGTACATCAGCTATCAAAATCCCTTTGTAATCGTCAGCACATTCACTTAAGGCTTTCTTATTCCCACCCTGCTTAAGAAGTTGGTTGATTTTTGTCTGGGCTTCAATTGCTTTGGCTTTGATCACATCGACCAAAATCAATGCGAGGCCTGCAATATCAGCGCTAGGGGCACGGGGGTCAGCTTTTAGGAGTTGAAGACAAAGATTAGGATTTGGGGTTCTCTTGCAAATGTACTCTATGAGTTTCACATCGTTTGGTTGCAACACTCTGCAGTGACATGCTGACATTGAAATGATAGCCACAACAAGAATGCTGCATATTATTGAGAGGTGCTTCAAGTTCAGCATCTTTGTTAGAATAAGATGGATGATATATAGAAGCCTCAAAATTTGAAGGAATAGAAATTGAAATCAAGTGCACTTTGGTTGTGGAGCTTCCTGTTTTTTCAGCCTTAAATAGAAAATTGCTTTGGAGAACTAGTCATCAACTACAAGGAAATATAATGTGACAAGTCAATAATATTATTAATAAAATAAGTAACGCTTAGAAAAAGAGTATAGCATTAATTAATATTGAATACTAATATTAAATAAGGAGATTTTTTAATCAATCAGTTTCAAAGATATTAATGAATCAAATAGTTTAAGTATTTTGACTAGAATCTAATTATTGACAAGTGTCAAATATAGTTTAAAAATATTATGTTTTATTTTCCACGTGACATATTTGTTGGTAATCCCGAAAATGTGCCGGTAATTCAATATTTTTGATGGATTTCTAACGGATCAAAATATATAGGTAAATACTCGTAAAAAATTTTAACCGATGAAATTTTGTTGTTCATCAGTAATTTTCCATGAAAATATTCATCGGTAATTTTTCATGGAAATATCCGTTGGTTATTTTCCATGGATCTATCAATCGGTAATTACCGACGAATATTTTTGTGAGAAATTACTGACAAATATTTTTGTGGAAAATTTTTCATGGATATATATCCATTGGTAATTAGTGATTAATCAAGGTCTTTCAACTTTTATATATTAAGATTTTTAGTCTATAAAATTTTGAAAAATTCAATTTTTAGTCCCTTAAATGTCATAAATAGAAATAATGGGTTCAAACTTTTATTTAAGGACTAAAAACTGAATTTTCTAAAAGTTTAGAGATCTTGACTAGTTGTCAAACAAAAATTTGGGTACCAAAAATCTTAATGGAAAAAATTGAGGGATCTATAGAAGTCAAACTTTTGTTTAGGGACTAAAAAATCAAATTTCAAAAAAGTTTAAGGACTAAGAATTTAGTTAACCCTTTTATATTTGATAGACTATTTTGTTTATGACATTTCATTTCCTTTCAGCTCATTGGATACTTTTATTTTCTATTCAACTAAATATTTTATTTCCTTTTCAGCTCACCACACTTATAGTATTAATGTTTTTATTTCATATGTATGATGATAACAATTATATATTAGACTAATAAATTGTAATTTTAGTCCCTTTTTAATATTTGATCCACGATTTTGTTTCCTCTATTTTTTCCTACAATTTTGGTCCCCAATTTTGCATATATTTATTTCTTTTTGGGTTTTAGTTGTTTCACGGAATCATCTTGCATTCCTGGGAATATGAAGGTGAAAATGTTTAATTGCTTATTTGTTAGAATGTTATCAGAAAATATTTTCGGATATCTTTTAGAAAGTTTCATTCTCATATTTACATAGATTTTATTCCCAGGCTAATGGGGTAGGAAACTTACATTCGGAATGTGAGAAGTTATTTTCTAACTCCGATCCACTATTACTTCCATGTTTACTTTTATTTTTATTTACAATTTATTATTTTAATACCTTAAAAGTATTCCTAGCAATATTAAAAGTTAACTAAACATACTTTTATAGATGTCAACAACTAACATTCCCTAACTACAATATTTCTGGTAATGTGATTCCCGAGAATGCAATATGATTCCGTGAAGCAAACGTCACCTTTTCTTTGAGTTGAGTTGAACTCTAGACCTAACATCCACTTAAGGTACCATTAAAATATAAAAAATTAAAGAAATAAATGTGTGTAAATTGAGACTTGAACTCATAAGAAAAATTAAAAGAGAACCAAAATTATAATTTAGTCTAATTATTTTTATTATTTTTTAAATAAATTCCACTCCTTTACTCAAGGCCTTGGGTCCCCCACTGAAGGAACCAAAAGGCATTTGGTTGTAAACATTGACTTGAAGCAACAACAGTGAATTTAGAAATGAATTTAGAATTTCTAACCAGTTGTCAAGGAACCATAAGGCATTTGGTAGTAACGGATGATGTGGGGCAACGATAATGGATTTTTTGGCACAATGGTAGCGCTTCTGACTCTAGATCAGAAGGTTGAGTGTCCGTTTCACGTTGGGTTCAATTTGTTGATATTCAAATTATGCAACTCTATCAAGTGAAAGTTCATTCTAGCTTATGGTGAAGTTCGATATAATTTGGTTCCGTTAGCCACTCCCAGAAAAGTTTTTATGTGATGCAATCAGAGAAAATTATTTTTAAGCTAACAAGTTTAACTTTGGGCTATCTGAAAATCAGGTCTGCTCTTGTTTGGACAGGATTAGTTTCATGAAAATGAGGATGAATTGCTTAAAGATTTTACATCAATCTGATGTATAGGTCTATAAACTTCAAAATTTGTTCAGTAGACAATTCTTCAGAAAAGAAAACTTGAAATCAGAGTAGTACCCCTTAGGCAAAGTTGTATGATTTGTTGATCATGAAATGCATATATAAGAATATAATGTCATAATGTACCTGCTGTGGATTAAAAAAAACCTGCAACTTAGTTACCAAGAAAAACAGAAAAACAAGAAAAAAACAGAGCAGCAGTACAGCACAACAGCAGCTTGTATAAAGCTAAACCAGAAACAGATTTAAAGCAAACAAAGACAAGAGGTAGAAGATAAACACAAGCCAATTACGTGGTTCAATCACAGGGACCTACATCCACGGGAAATAGAAGCAAACTTATCTATTATGGAGCAAGAGTTACAAAGATCTCTGTGTACAATAGAATCTTGTTTGATTCTTTCACTGTTTAGCTAACAGCATTCAAGATCACCAAGCCTCACTCTATCTCTCATACACTCCAATCTTCCTCTCTGTGTTTTGTGTCCTACACACACTCCTTCATTCACTCCTACGTGCTTACTGCTACACCTTTATATATATAACAATGAAAGGAGCACTAGCTATCAAGAATAAAAGCTAAAAAATAGAAACTAAAAAACTGTTAGTTGTTGGCCACCAACTAACTTATCAGAAATATGTTTTATCTCTAAACTTGACAGCTAGATATAGTGACACATCTTCACAATTCTCCACCTTGTCACTAGATCACAAATTGCTTCTTCTCCTCACAGCACCATTATTCTTCACAAAATCCAATTAAGTCCAAGCAATGCTTGAACTTTGATTGTGGTACAGATTTGGTAAGAGCATCAGCTGGATTTTCTTCAGTATGAATCTTCTCAACCAAAATCTCCTTGGTTTCAATAACATCTCGAATGAAATGTAGCCGGACATCAATGTGCTTGGATTTCTCATTGTAAACTTGATGTTTTGAAAGCTCAATCCCACTTTGAATATCACAGAAAACAGTAACACTATCTTGTGCTATCCCAAGTTCACCTATCAATCCTTTGATCCATCTGCTTCCTTAACAGCTTCTGTAAGAGTAATGAACTCAGCCTCAGTTATAGATAAAGCTACAACTGATTGAAGGACAGACCTCCAGCTAACAGCAGTGCCAAAGAAGGTAAACACATAAGCTAATAAGGATATCCTGGTATCAATGTTACCAGCAAAATCAGAATCTGTGTAACCTTTGATAGGTTCTTCATCCTTCAACTTTCTTTTGAACTTTAGACCAGAAGATAATGAACCATTTAGATATCTGAAAATCCATTTCAAAGCTCCCCAATGTGCTGGTCCTGGATCTGCCATGAATCTGCAAACCATGTTGACAGCATAGACTAAGTCTGGTCTACTGCAAACCATGCCATACATAATGCTTCCCACTCCATTAGAGTAAGGAATTAATGCCATCTTTTCTCTTTCTTCAGCAAATTTTGGTGCATCCTTGGTTGACAGCTTGTCATGTTGCCCCAAAGGAGTTGAAACAGATTTAGACTCATGCATTCTGAACTTTCTCACAACTTTCTTCATGTAACCTTGCTGTGACATAAAAAGTTCTCCTTTTGATCTATTTCTGTTGATGTCCAATCCTAGAATCCTCTTAGCCTTCCCAAGTTCCTTCATTTCAAATTCAGAGCTCAATTTATCCTTGAGTCTATCACTTTGATCCATGCTTGAACTTGCCAATAAGATATCATCAACATACAAAAACAAATACAAAAGTACTTCTTCATCTCTTTTCAGAATGTACACATAATTATCATAATTTGATCTTTGAAAATTCATCCTTATCATGAAGTCATCAAACCTCTTATACCATTGCCTAGGACTTTGCTTTAGGCCATATAAGGATTTCCTTAACAAACAGACCTTCCCACTTTCCTTGGCAAAACCTTCAGGTTGCTGCATGTAGATGGTTTCTTCAAGGTCTCCATGAAGGAAAGCAGTTTTTACATCTAACTGCTCCAATTCAAGGTCAAATTGGGTCACTATGGCCAGCAATATTCTGATGGAACAATACTTCACAACAGGTGAGAATATTTCTTTAAAATCAATTCCTTCAACTTGAGAGAAACCTCTTGCAACAAGTCTTGCTTTGAATCTAGCCTTTTCACCATCTTGTACACTTTCTTTCCTCTTGAATATCCATTTGCAGCCAATCACTCTCTGATTTCTAGGTGGGTCAACTAAAATCCAGGTTTTGTTCTTCTCAAGAGAAAGCATTTCTTCTTCCATGGCTGTGATCCATTCTTCACTTTCCTTGCTGTTCAAAGCTTCTTTGAAGTTTCTAGGTTCCGTAGCTTGAATTTCTTCAACAACTGTCAATGCAAAGTAAATCAGATCAGCTTGTCCATATCTTCTTGGAGGCACAATGTTTCTTCTAACTCTGTCTCTAACCAAGCTGTAATCATTAATTGCAGGTTCAGGTTGCTGGTTATTTTCAGTTTCCTCAACTTGAACACTTTGTGTTGGTAGCTCCACCTCAACTTCAGAATTATCTAAGTTGCTGTCTTGACTGCTAGGTTGCTGTTGATCCTTAGCCTTCATAGCCATCCTGGTTTCATCAAAAATAACATCTCTGCTAATGATACATTTTGGCTCACCAGGTTCCATCCTCCAAAGCTTGTACCCTTTGATTCCAGGTGGATATCCTATAAAAGCACATCTGATAGCTCTAGCCCCAAGCTTGTCTTGCTTTATATGTGCAAAAACCAGAGACCCAAACACTCTTAAATTAGAATAATCTGCTGGTTTTCCACTCCAAAGTTCCATAGGTGTTTTAAAACCTAAAGCTGAAGAAGGACATCTATTGATTAAGTAGGCAGCAGTTGTAACAGCTTCTCCCCAAAAACTTTTTGGTAACCCTGCACTTAACAACATGCATCTAACTCTTTCTAGGATGGTTCTGTACATCATTTCTGCCAAGCCATTCTGTTGAGGAGTGTTAGCCACTGTTTTGTGTCTTTGGATTCCTAATTTCCTGCAAATCTCATTGAATTGCTCTGAAACAAACTCCAGGCCATTGTCAGTTCTTAAACATTTAAGCTTTGTTACCATTTGAGTTTGTATTTGAGTATACCATTCCTTAAATTTTCCAAAAGTGTCACTTTTATTTTGAAGGACATAGATCCAAACTCTTCTAGAGTAATCATCAATTATAGACAGAAAATAAGAGCAACCACCATGTGTCATGGTCCTTGCTGGACCCCAAATATCAGAATGAACATATTCAAAAGTTCTTTGTGCAGTGTGCACACCTACTCCAATACTAGCTCTTTTAGCTTTTCCTAAAATGCAATAATCACAAAAATGCAGTTTTTCTATTTTATCACCATCAAGCAGATTTTGTTTTGCTAGTTCAAGTAAACCTTTTTCACTAACATGTCCTAATCTCATATGCCATAAACTGGTTTTATCATGATGGTTTTGATTAGCAACAGCAGCTTGTGCAATAACAGTAGAACCTTCTAGGATATACAAACCATTCATTTTAATTCCTTTAGCAATCATCACAGAATTTTTATATATTTTCATCATGCCATGTTCAATTTGTGTAGTGTATCCTAAAGCATCAAACATGCTAATAGAAATCAAGTTCCTTTTAATTTCGGGTACATACCTTACACTTGTCAAGAGTGTTTCTTGATCATTGAACATTTTCAATCTAACTGAACCCATGCCTTGGACTTTACATGGCTTGTTGTTTCCTAACAGCACTACTCCACCTTCATTCAGAATCAGTGATTCAAAATAATCATGCCTTGGACACACATGAAAGGTGCAACCAGAATCCATAACCCAATTCTTTTCAATCTCAGAATTTGAGACAACAAGAACATCAGCAGTTTCATAACCTGCTTGAACAATGTCCACATCTCCTGGTTCTTGATATTTCTTTGAATCTTTTCCTCTCCTTTCAGGGCAATCCTTTTTTTAATGTCCCTTCTTGTGCCAGTGGAAACATTTGAACTTGCTTTGAGATTGATTTCTGGATTTTGATCTATGCTTATTTGACTTAGAGTTCCTCTTTTCTGATCTGCCTCTCATCACATTCAAACCTTCTACATTGCTGTCAGTTTTGGCTTCCTGTTTCCTTTGCATTTCCTTGGTTCGAATTGATGACTGCACTTCTTCAAGAGTGATTGTTTGATCCTTTCCAAACAGCATAGCATCCTTAAAATGCTCATAGCTGCTTGGAAGTCCATTTAGCAGCATTAAAGCTTTGTCTTCATCCTCCATCTTCACTTCAAGATTCTCAAGATCATCCAGAATCTTGTTAAAATCAGCAATTTGAACTGACAACATTCTTTCCTCTGTCATCTTGAAAGAATAGAGCTGCTGTTTCAAGAAGAGTCGATTTGCCACTGACTTTGTCATGTAAAGAGATTCCAGCTTCAACCAAATTGCTATAGCTGTTGGTTCTCTTGCTACTTCCCTCAAGGCTTTGTCTCCGAGACACAAGATTATTGTGCTCTTTGCCTTTTCATTTAAATCTTTCTTTTCTTTTTCAGACATTGTTGCAGGGAGAGAAGATTCACCTTTCAAAGCATCACCCAAACCTTGGTGTATCAACATTGCTTGCATCTTGATTCTCCACAAGCCAAAATCATTTGACCCAGAGAACTTTTCAATGTCAAACTTGGTTGAACCCATGATTGATCTTCTTCTCTTCTCCCCACAGACGGCACCACTTGTTGTGGATTAAAAAAACCTGCAACTTAGTTACCAAGAAAAACAGAAAAACAAGGAAAAAATAGAGCAGCAGTACAACACAACAGCAGCTTGTATAAAGATAAACCAGAAACAGATTTAAAGCAAACAAAGACAAGAGGTAGAACATGAACACAAGCCAATTACGTGGTTCAGTCACAGGGACCTACATCCACGGGAAAAAGAAGCAAACTTATCTATTATGGAGCAAGAGTTACAAAGATCTCTGTGTACAATAGAATCTTGCTTGATTCTTTCACTGTTTAGCTAACAGCATTCAAGATCACCAAGCCTCACTCTATCTCTCATACACTCCAATCTTCCTCTCTGTGTTTTGTGTCCTACACACACTCCTTCATTCACTCCTACGTGCTTACACTGCTACTGCTACACCTTTACATATATAGCAATGAAAGGAGCACTAGCTATCAAGAATAAAAGCTAAAAAATAGAAACTGAAAAACTGTTAGTTGTTGGCCACCAACTAACTTATCAAAAATATGTTTTATCTCTAAACTTGACAGCTAGATATAGTGACACATCTTCACAGTACCAAAAGAGAAGAAAGTTTATACTCCCAAATTTCAGCAAGATTATAAATTATAATGCTATAATGTACCTCGATTGTTCTCAAAACCTACAATTGAAATCATCACTTGGAAGTTATAATGTTAGGAAAGATGTGCTTGGGATAAAATTTAGGATAAGATTAAAGAAGCTAAAGTAAGAAACATTGTTACTGAAACTCATTCCGAACATAAGAATAGTAGTCATGCCAAGGGATATGCCT
The DNA here is from genome assembly GCA_007407185.1 of Glycine tomentella. Taxonomy (NCBI): domain Eukaryota; kingdom Viridiplantae; phylum Streptophyta; class Magnoliopsida; order Fabales; family Fabaceae; genus Glycine; species Glycine tomentella. The sequence continues at coordinate 890,059 of PYAF01003279.1, read as the reverse complement.
ACAATTAAGGACTAAAAAGAGCTATTGATAGTGCTCTTGCTGCTTTTGATGATAAATCTGAATGTCTGGATAGCATTAAAGCAGATACTGAAGAACAAAACAATTTTTGTCAAACATATTTGCAAGAAAAGTTGTCATGCCAGCTAGGGGATATGTCTGTAGTGAAGAAGGAGCAAAAGCAACAGATGGTGCTCATCAAACACCAGAGTTATCGTTGTCTTAAGAATGTAGCATTGAAAAAATTTATGCCGTGAGAGCTTGTGGAGAAAAACAATTTCTAGAAAAAAATTATGCAACTTCTTTCTCTTTTTCTTTTTTCTCTCATTTTGTCAAACATTACAATGATTTATTTATTGACTATAATATGCCCTTCAAGAATCTTAAATCCTATTAATAGTCATAATCCACAATCAAAACTCATTATAGTCATTCATAGTCATAATCTACAATCAAAAATTCATTATAGTCATTCATAGCCACAAACTACCATCATTGTTGACTCTTGACCTTTCATTTTCCTAAAACAAAATTGCTAATTAAATCCATTAAACTTTTAAGTTTATTCAATAAATCTCCTCCGTAAACTTAAAAGCTTTTGTCATCCTTCATGCCGATCAATTTCTTGCAATTGTCGAGAAGTACCGTTGGTAGCGGTTTCGTGAAGATATCCGTGCCTTGATCACGACTTGCCACATGCACTAATTCCACACTTCCTTCCTTCACATGATCTCGGATGAAGTGAAAGATAATATCAATGTGTTTGCTTCTCTCATGATTCACTGGGTTCTTTGCCAATTCAATTGCTGATTTATTATCAACTCGTATCACAGTCGCACCAAGTTGATGTTGCTCCATCTTGCCCAACAGACGCTGCCACATATATAGATTCACATGTCGAGAGTGTCACGATCAGTTGCTTCTTTGAAAGCCAAGTAAATGTCGTGTTACCCATAAAGAACACATATTCTGATGTACTTTTTCGATCGTCTAAGTCTCTGCAACAATCGCTATCGGAATACCCAATCAACTTGTAATCTTCCTCATTTGAATAGAATAACCCGATTGACACTGTTCCTTGGATATATAGTAGGATTAGCTTCAACGCCTTCCAATGTGAATAAACCGGCTCCTCCATGAATCAACTTACAATGCCAACATTTAACAAAAGGTCTGGCCTTGTGCATGTGAGATAGCGAAGGCTTCCCACCAAACTCCGGTATTTGCTGGCGTCAACTCGTTCTCCTCCATCAAGTTTCGAGAGTTTTGCACCCATTTCCATTGGTGTTGATATTGGGTTGCAACATGCCATCTTGTACTTTTTCAAAATCTCCTTTGCATATGCCTCCTGTGACACAAAAATACCCATATCTTCTTGTCTTACCTCTAGACCAAGGAAAAACTTCATTAAACCTAAATTTGTCATCTTAAATTCTTGTGCCATTGTGATCTTAAACTCTTGTATCATCTCACCATTGCTCCCATAAAAATGAGGTCTTCAACATAAAGAGCAATAAATAACATATTACCTCCACTTTTCTTCACGTAAAGGGCATGTTCATAGGGACATTGTTTGAAACCATTCTCCTTGAAGTATGTATCGATACGAGTATTCTATGCCCGCGGTGCTTGCTTCAACCCGTAAAGCACATTCTTTAATTTCAACACATTCTTCCCTTCTCCACTTTTCATGTACCCGGGTGGTTGTTTGATGTAGATTTCTTCTTCAAGCTCACCATTCAAGAATGTCGACTTGACATCCATTTGAAATATCGGCCATTTGAATTGAGCCGCTTGTGAAATGAGCAATCAGATTGTCTCCATTCTTGCAATGGGAGCAAACACCTCATAATAGTCGATTCCTTCCATTTGCTTGTATCCCTTTGCAATAAGCCGCGTCTTGTACCGTTCTATCTTGCTTTGGGCATTCATCTTTTTCTTGAATACCCCGACTTCCTTTCGGCAATTCCACTAACTCCCATGTATTGTTGCGGTCAATTGCTTTAATCTTCTCTTTCATGGCAGTTTGCCACTTCTTGTCTTGCACCACCTCTTCAAAACTTATATTCTCGGAATCTGCCAAAAGACATACAATCGGGTTGCTTGGACCCATGTCAGGGTACCATATCGTGTCGTTGTTGGTGTTGACTTCATTGTGTGTCATCAAAAGAAAACCTTCTTTCGCCTCTTCATCTTTTGTGATTAGATTGGTTGTCTTCCACCTTTTTCTCGACTCAACATTATTTCGCTAAATGTCCCACCTTGCCACAATTGTAACACTTATCGGAGCAGCAATCCTTCGCATAGTGACCATATTTGCCACACTTATAGCACTCAATATTGGAATAATTCGACCAACCGCCTCTCCCATGATTGCATCCTCTTCCACGCCAATTTTGTTAGTTTGATTGCTCCCTCTTCTCATAATACCCTTCTTAACCGTGACCTCTACCACCGCGACCATTTCCTCGACCTCCACCTCGAAAGTTTTGAGAATAGAGTACTTTTTAGTCTTTGATTGCTGCTTTGGTTTGACGTGCTTGCTTGAGTGTCTCCTCTTTCTTCGTTCTCTTACGTTTTTCGTGTGCCTCGAGAGATCCAGCGAGCTCGTCTACCGTGAGCTTTGTTAGGTCCTTTGACTCTTCTATAGCACATACGACATTCTCGAAAATGTTGAATAACAACCTCAAAATCTTCTCCACAACTTGCACATCGGTTAACGCTTCTCTGTTTCGGTTGAGTTGGTTCGTTATGGTTTGAACATGCGTGATGTAGTCGAATACCCCTTCCGATTCCTTCATCTTCATGTCTTCCAACTCGCCACGAAGAGTTTGAAGGCGGACTTGTTTAACCTAGTCTACTTCTTTGTAGACATTTGCCAAAATGTCCCATGCTTCTTTTGAAGTTGTCGCAGTCACAATCTTCTCAAAGCCCGACTCATCAACAGCTCGGAACAACATGTACAAAGCCGCCTTATCTTTCAATCGTGTCTCTTTCAACGCCTTGTGTTGAGCCGCCGTATATCCCGTGGTAGTTGCCGGTTCTTCGAAACCTTCTTGGACTACCTCCCAACCATCTTGAGACCCAAGAAGAGCTTTCATTTAGATGCTCTAATTTTCGTAGTTCGCCTTCATTAGTTCGAAACCTTCTTGGACTACCAGAATTTGTATGGTGTAGTATCTGTCGCCTTAGATGTGTTGGATTAAACTTTAATAATAATAAATTCGATATGTGAAGAGTCATGTCTCTTGGTGAAGAAGTTACTCATATGAAGAGTCATGTCCCTTGGTGAAGAAGTTACTCATGTGAAGAGTCATATCCCTAGGTGAAGAAGTTACTCATGTGAAGAGTCATATCCCTAGGTGAAGAGTTACTGAAGTGAAGAGTCATGTCATTAGGTGAAAAGTCATGTCGTATTATAAATAGCATCTCATGTAAAAGGCCAAAGTGGTGTGGCTTGGCAGACTATTATCTAAATACATCATAATTATTCTACCAGAGAGATTTGTTGTGTGTTTGTGTGAGTGCACCAGTGTGTGTGAGGACCTATGATACCACAAATTGGTATCAGAGAGTGGGAAAATGGAGAGTGGGCCAAGTAGTAGTCTGCCACCACCCTGCCTTACAAAGGCTAATTACGAAAACTGGAGTATCCAGATGAAAGCTCTTTTGGGAGCCCATGATAGTTGGGAGGTTGTCCATGGTGGTTTCGAGGAACCAACATCCACAGCAGGATATACAACGGTGCAGAACAAGACATTGAAGGAGACAAGGTTGAAAGACAAAGGGGCGTTGTACATGTTATTCCGGGCTGTTGATGATTCCGGGTTTGAGAAGATCGCTGGTGCAACAACTTCAAAGGAGGCGTGGGACATTCTTGCAAATGTCTACAAGGGAGCCGATCGAGTTAGACAGGTTCGACTTCAAACTCTCCGTGGAGAGTTGGAAGGAATGAAAATGAAGGAAGGAGAAGGGGTATCCGGTTT
>PYAF01003279.1:855170-876127 GCA_007407185.1 Glycine tomentella | reverse complement strand
TTACAACACAAATCCAACCTTGACATCAAATACCCATACATCACGCATATCTAGCATTACCCAATTGGCAAAAAGATAATTAATTGGAATAAAAATTAGAACTTGAACTAGAAACAAGAACCTTCTTCTTCTGCTTGCCAGTGCCATACTTGGCGGGCATGGATGAAGGTGGAGGAGCCTTGTCCTTCTTTGGAGCCTGCAAGTGCCATCAAATCAAATCAGAAATGCAGAAATTAGAGCATACTAACAGAAACAAAATAAAAAATGGCAAGAAACTGTTCCAAAAAATAAAAACTCAATCCCAAGAGAAATTAATCCGATCAAGGAGACAAATTATTCCCATACTCCATAAAGTAAACTCAGCCGTAGCAATGTACTTCTTTTGCCATAATATTTCACTACACCATATCTAAAATAAAAATAAAACAAAATGGATGCTTACCAGAGGAGTATCAAATGGGATTCTTACTAAACTAGTTCAACCCGTTATCTCTCAAGCTAATATTCACAATTAATTACATCAAATAAAAACAATAATAAAATAAGCAAGACAAAAATAAAAGATAAAGGGATTTCAAAACCCTAGCCGTACAATGGAGATGAGTAACAAGAGGGAGACATCTTGCTTCATCATTCACGACGACGACGGAGATGCGGGCAGCACCGCGCACGACGACAGTGGCTGGTGTTGGGTGGAGAAAGAAAAGAAACAGAGGGTCTCGTGCAGAGAGAGAAAATTAAACGCAAATGAAAATTATTGGGTTGGGAAGAAGTCAGCGGAGGACGAGTCAGCGGAGGAGGGTTCGGTGATGTCCAGGATTTTATGGGTGTGGTCGGAGTGGAGGTGGGTGAGGGTTTGGAGGAAGTGAGGCTGAGAGAGAGGTTTTCGACTTTGGACTCAGGGAAAGCAAAGGAAACGAATTTAGGTTACAGCAGGATCGCGGCCGGTTATAGAAAGAAGGGAAAAGTTAAAATAGTTTTTAAATAATTTAAAAAGCATCAAAGTCGGTTCTTATAAAAACCGACTTTGAATAATAGTAAACAACGACGGGCTATAACAGGACCGACCTCGTTTTTGTAGTATTGTTAAAATATTTACAAAAATGTCACCGGTTCATTTACAAAGTCGGTTATTTAACAACCGACGTGGATTGCGCGTCGTGGTTTAGACATTTTGTAGTAGTGTGGAGATGACAACTTCATGCAACATATGCAAGGATCTTTCAATCGCGCTCAAGATTCACCAGAGATTAATCGACTAAGGTAGGACCTTCGTCAATCAAAGGAGGAGATCAGTGTATTCCAGTTAGTTGTTCTCCAGTTTCTACCTCCTAAAGCACAAAAAATTATTAGTCAACCTCAACAACCTGACCAGCAACAACAACAAGACAATGACCAACCAAATGACCAGCAACAACAACACAATGACCAACTAGATAACCAACAACCACATGACCAACAACAACAAGACGATGACCAGCAGATGCACTTTACGAATGAATATTTTGATTACTGACGTAGCAACACAAAATTACTATTGACATATTAGACATTGTGCTTTTATTTTAGATTTATTTTGAATTTAATTGAATATGTTTTACATTTGTTTTGGATTTATGAATTTGAGTATTTTGTTAATGATGTGTATGTGTTAATTTAAATAATGACGTTAAATAATATAAAGAAAAAATATATTCCTAAATTATCGATGTTAAATAGTAATAATGAAAAATGTAATAAAGAAATAAAAAAATTAGAATAAATTTATCGACAGATTTTCCGTCAAACATTTTCCCACAAAAATGTTCGTTAATAATTTCCTATGAAAATATTCGTCGGTAATTATCGACTGATAGATCCAAGTGAAATTATAGACGGATATTTCCATGGAAAATTATTGACGGACATAAAATTTTATCAGTTAAAATTTCCTATTAGCATTTTACCGACGGATTTTAGTTTGTCAAAAATATTAAATTAATGACGGATTTTCAGGGTTACTGACAAATATGTGAGAACGGAAATACAACAACATAATATTTTAAACTATACTTGACACTTGTCAGTGATTAGATTTCTTGTCAAAATACTTAAACTATTTGATTCATTAATAATATCTTTGAAACTGATTGATTAAAAAATCACCTAATTTAATATTAGTATTTAATAATAATTAATGGTATACTCCTTTTCTGAGCATTACTTATTTTATTAATAATATCATTGACTTGTCACGTTATATTTCGTTGTAGTTGATGATTATCTCTCCAAGCAATTCTCTATTTAAGGCTGAATGGAAAAGAAGCTCCACAACCAAAGTGCACTTGATTTGAATTTCTATTCCCCAACTTCTTCAAATTTTGAGGCTTCTATATATCATCCATCTTATTCTAACAAAGATGCTGACCGTGAAGCACCTCTCTATAATTTGCAGCATTCTTGTTGTGGCTATCATTTCAATGTCAGCATGTCACTGCAGAGTGTTGCAACCAAACGATGTGAAACTCATAGAGGACATTTGCAAGAGAAGCCCAAATCCTAATCTTTGTCTTCAACTCCTAAAAGCTGATCCCCGTGCTCCTAGCGCTGATATTGCAGGCCTCACATTGATTTAGGTCGATGTGATCAAAGCAAAAGCAACTGAAGCCGAGAAAAAAATAAACCAACTTCTTAAGCGGGGTGGGAATAACAAAGTCTTAAGTGAATGTGCTGAGGATTACAAAGGGATTTTGATAGATGATGTCCCACAAGCCATTAGGGCTGTGAGGGGAGACCCCAAATTTGCAGAAAATGCGGTAAGTGATTGTGCTGTTCAGGCTGATTCTTGTGAGGATGGCTTCAATGGGAAATCACCACTCACCCCTGTGAATAATGGTGTGCGTGATGTGGCGAATGTGGCAAGGGCCGTTATTAGGAATTTGCTCTAGGTACTCATTATTTCCTGTTTGTCTAGAGAAAAGAAAAAGTGTCATTAATAAACTGTCCAATTATAAAAGAATAATGAGAGACATTATTGTATGAAAATGAAGTCTATGTGGATAAATGTTATTGGAAATTGCTGACTTGTGGTTTGTTCACGCATTTTCTGTGTTAGTGTGATAATTAAGGTTGGACGAACCAACAGAATTTATAGATATATACTGGTTTGTTTAATTTGTTTATGATGCTCAACGGAGATTTAGCTAGGATGAAAAAGAACTCACTTTGTTTGAAGATTTTTTTTTAAAACACTTAAATTAAGTTTCTAAAATATCTAATAATAAAGAAGACAGTCGTTAAAAAATGATAAACTCTTGTCCTAGTTTTCAAAAAATACTATTATCGATATCATTTAAACAATAATAGGGCAATTGTTTAAAATTTTAAAAAATTAACATCAAATTTTTATATTACAAAATTCTAGCGTCTGATTCTATGACTATTATTAAAATGAATTTTTAATTTCTTACCAGTTGTCATCAAGGAATCATAAGGCATTTGATTGTAACTGTTGACTGAGGCAACATTAATAGTGTGGATTTGTGTTGATTGGGTCAACAATAGTGGATTTGTGGTGATATGGTAGGCACTTCTGACTCTAGATCAGGTTACATGTTCGGTTATCTTATCCTAATTAAAAGATGGTGATAAAATTCAGAAAAAGACTGTGGATCAACTAGATCATGGTTTTAAATTGCATTCTGTAATCGCAATTGTGACCGCAACGTTAAGATATTTTAATACTCCACAAACACATCACAATTATAATTGCGGCTACATCAGCCACATTTTCTCGCAATTGCCCCAAACGGAAAGATTTTATGGCTCATCGTAACTACAATTTAAAACCATGACCTAGACTATAAATAATAACCATCATATTGATCTCATTTTGGTAATATTATGGTGCACCTTTCACATTGTAACAATGCCTCTCAGATACTCCCCCTGCTAATTTCCTCTCTAACCAATCGTTGTTGTCACTGGAAGCAATTTTTTATGACAGCATTTTGAGGTTTTTTTTATTCTATGACACTCAGTAACATTAAGGAAATACAAATATATATATTTATTGTTGTTATTTTGTGCACCCCTAATTTTTACAATTTTAACCCCCTGCTCTTCATTTTTCAATCTTTGCCAAATTTTATCTTGGGTTAATTAAGTTTTTAATCCTTAAACTTTTTGAATTTCAGTTTTTAGTCCATCAACAAAAGTTTGTCCAGTTAATGTCCTTAAACTTTTTTTAAAATTTGACTTTTTAGTCCCTAAATAAAAGTTTGACTTCTCAAGATCTCTCAAATTTTTCCATTAAGATTTTTGGTCCCTAAATTTTTGTTTGACAGCTGGTTGAGATCTCTAAACTTTTAGAAATTTCAGTTTGTGTCCTTAAATGAAAGTTTTTTTAGCCTATTATTTTTATTTATTTAATGAGATTAAGGGACTAGAAATTGAATTTTTTAAAATTTTAGATACTAAAACCTTAATGTATAAAACTTTGATTAGTCAAGCTTTGTTTAGGGACTAACGGTCAAATTTAAAAAAAGTAATTTTAAAACTTTCGTTGTGGAGCTTCCGGTCTTAACCTTGATTATCCATTGAAATCAAGTGCTCTTTGGTTGTGGAGCTTCCGGTTCTTTCAGCCTTAAAATAGAGAATTGCTTAAAGAGATAGTCATCGACTATAAGGAAATATAATGTGACAAGTCCACGATATTATTAATAAAATAAGTAACACTCAGAAAATGAATATAATATTAATTATTATTAAATACTAAAATTAAATAAGAATATTTTTTATTCAATCAGTCAAAGATATTAATGAATCAAATAGTATAAGTATCTTGACAAGAATCAAAATATTGACATTATACTCATATTATCTAAGTAAGTTTTTTCACTTGAGGTTTCTTTAAAAACCAAAATTACCTTTGGAAATGGAAGAGATCGGTTCACTCAAGGAAGATAAAGTCGCACAGCGAAACAATGTACCTTTTGTGATAGAATGGGAAACAATGTTAGGAAGTCCTAATCGCCTGTCTCAATTCTCCGAGGGCAACTTATATATTTGTTGGACAACTTCACTTAGTATCAATTAGTTTTAAGGTTAAATCTAACAACTCATGTTACTACATGCATGGTTTCCTACTAAGAAGACTTTGTTTCCTCAATTCACTGCTGAGCAAATTCAAGAGCTGCTAAATATGCTGCAGCACAACAAAATCCAGCCTCACACTGTTAATCAAGTCAGTTCATTTGTTGGTGAGTCATTCACTCATCACAACTTCTCGAATGACCAAACACGTAAACAATCTACACATTCAACTTCCTGAATTGTATATACACATTCCTCCCAACAATTGAAAGCATTTGGTGATTCTGATTGGGCCACCTTTCCTACCACTCGTCGCGCTCCATTACAGGATATTGTGTTTTTTTACAAAGCGCCTGAGTCCCTCCCCATTTCTGAATGGGTTGTCATATATATTAGTTTTATCTAGACAAATGAACAGAGAACCTAAATAAAACTACTTGTGACACACAAATATCATAGGTCAACCAAAGAAAATGCAAGAAATAGATAAGTTATTTTATGTAAAATTTTAAGAATTTCAAACTGCGACATATGAACGCAAAATATGATTCTCATTGCATAATGGTATTTCTACAGAAAAGTATGTCACTGTTTACATGGGTAACTAACTAACAAGAATTAAAAACTAACTAATGACATGTATGAGTTCCACCCACCCTGAGTGACCACCTAACTAGCTTGGAGTGCAATTGCTTCTTGTTGATCATTTTATATCAGCATATATCATCTCCAAGCTTTGAGGTTTTCCACTACAATTGGTTCAGTACCATTGTTGAACACAAACAAGTGCGATTGGTTCATCACTGCTAGCTCGGGATGGACCTGGGGCAAAATGTTTGTCTTCCCTCCTGCTCTAAAACTCTCCACTACCAAGTGATCAATCTGCCATTCATTTGAAAAAACAAAGAATATTAAACAATTATACATTTGTATATTGGAGCTCAAAATGCTCTCTAAAACCATCATATCAGCCCCTAAGAAAGCAAAATCCTGCAAAAGGAAGGCTGGTGAATCTTTCAACCCCTCTGTGAACAGATTGAATTCTTGGTTCACTAATGAGACAAAAGGCTGAACTATATGCAGTTCAATGCCACAAAATTGATCTGCCCTCCTAAATACCTTGACCTAGATTGATTTGTATCTAAGGAATTTCAGTTCCCTGCAATGATTGAGGCTCAGGGTTTAAAGAGGTTTGTGGAGCTGAAGGGTACTTTTTACCCTGAACTAGTGAAGGTGTTCTACACCTGTGCTAAGATTAGCATGAATGGCACCATCATCTCTCAAGTAAATGGGGTGGCATGAAGATCACTCCTGAGGTTTGACATAAGGTAGCTGGTATTCCTTTGAGGGTGTAAGGAAATTTGATGAAGAAGCTGAGGACTACAACAAAATTGGCACATACAGAGGGATGCTTCAAGACCCTCAAATAAGGCTGAAGCTAAGGCTTGGTACAGCTCAATGACTGGTGAAGACAAGCTCTTCAATACATAATCACTTACATCTTAACTCTAAGACCATCCAACCATGCTCAAGCAACAGATGATGACTTGCAGCTTGTTTATGGAATGAAGACTGCTACACAAATGAATTGGATCCTCATCACTGAGGAGATCATGTTGAAGGCTAAGAGATTGATAAGTTATCAATTTCCTTATGTTGTGTTGATATCCAGATTCATTGACTACTTCAAGGTTGATGTCTTAAATGAGATTGTAGACAACACTACAAACATCACCAACCTCATCAAAGAAAACATCTGAATAAGCTTGGTTTGGTGAAGACTCCTAATGGATGGCAGATGGCTAGACAGCCACCTCCACTTGCAGATGCTGGAGAAGGAGATGATGAAGAAGAAGAAGCTGAAGCAGGCCCTGCTTAGCAACAGTACAACCCTTTTGAACCCCTTATGATTCAGAAGATGAACATTCTTTTGTCTTTACATCATGAGCATAGGACTAAGAGCAACTCATTCATGGAAGAAATGAAGTCTAAGCTAGAAAATATTGAGTCTAGGATGGTCCTAGATGAGTTTGATAAGCTCTAGCTTAGGTTGTTTGTGTCTGGTATCTTGTTGTCTATCCAAGTTATTTGCCTTCATGCTTTGTTCATTGTTGATAATTATTGTCCTGGTTTTTAAATTCAGTATTGTACTCGTTTTCTTTTATTAAATAAAAGTTATGTTTATTGTTCATTTCTTCCTTGCTTATATAGTTTTATAATGACATTTTTTTGTCTTTGATAAGCCAAATAAGGGGAGAAATAATATGAAATAAAATGAATATATGTTGGCGAGAATATGAACATGTTGTAAATTTGACTGAAAAATATGAATCCTTATTGCTATGAAATTATAACTCTGAACTTTGAAATATTACCTAAAATAGGTGAAGCAATCAAAGAAATTATCCCTGTTTATGCAAGGTTACTTAACACTTGATCTTGGTAAAAGGTTGAGTTGATTTCAGGTTAAGTATGAAGCTCTTATCATTCATCTCTCTCATGCACTTAAAGGAACAACAAATGTTCAATTGGTAATTGGCATGATCAAAGCCAAAAAGGGGGAGATTGTTGGATACAGGGGGAGCTGCAAAGAAGATCAAGACAACGATAAAGCCCTTTGCTTAAAGGATTTTAGCTTTTTACATGCCATTCATTTGAAAACATTTGTAATTTGTTAAGTTGTTCAAGAGGCTTATCTTGTGATCCTTGCATTGCATAAACATAATCATAAATACGCATACATGATTTAAGAAAAGCATAAAAGGTTTCATGTTTGCATATAGAAAGAAATTTCTCATGGTTAAGTTTTTGGGAAAACTCATCTGGCACTAATTTAATCGATTACCACCATGTGTAATCTATTACTTAAGCCATGAAGAACGTATTAATCGATTATCATTCACTCGTAATCGATTACACAGTACAAAAGTTCAAAACATGTCTAACTGTCTTAATGGATTACACATGCTTATTTCAAATCTGAGACTAACTGTGCTAATCGATTACAGGTTGTTTTAATCGATTACATTATTCATAAATCTTTTCCAGATTGTCCTAAGAACACTTTAATCGATTATTTTGGATATTAATCGATTATATTAGTTTAAATAATCAATTACATGGACGATTTAATCGATTACATGCAGTTAAATCTATTTTCTAGAAAAAGCTATTGGGTCTGTGCTTTTGGAATAATCTTGAGAACTGACTTTTACGAATTATCCATCACACCCAAAACTTTCAAAGTCTGAGAAAAAGATTTTCTGAGTTTCATACATCTTGTTTCAAAACCCAAGAATCATGCATCATTGATAATGTTGCTTTGAACAAGATTCAACAAGAGTTTTTCAAGAGCTATTTTCAACAATAACATTCATTCAACCTGAGTTTGTTTGGTAAAATTGATTCACTCATCGTTTGAGGATCATAAGGTTGTATCTTTCTTGAACTCTTATTGTGAATTGATTGTTTACTTTTAATTCTTGTAAGTCCTAAGATCAAAGAGTTTCTTTAGAGTGTTTTTTGGAGGAAAGAAAATAGTAGTGTTCTCTGATTCTTGGTCATTAGAAGTCTAATAGGGTGTTAGATTTCAATTTCTTTATCTAGGTTTGATAGAGGTAATCAATTGTAAAAGCTTGTAAAGAGCAGATTTTGATTTAGTGGAACTCTAATCAGGTTTGGTTAGAAGATACTGGATGTAGCTTCTCTTTTGAGGGGTGAACCAATATAGATTTGGTGTTCTCTTGATTCTAAATCTTGCTATCTTAATCTTGCTTATCTTGTGGTTAATATCTTTCAAGATCATCTGAAATATTTTCTGTCATTGCTTGAAGTGAAGGGTGAATCTTGATTGATTGAAAGTTTTTGAACTTTTAATACGGGAAAACTTGTGATACGATCTTAATTCCGCTGCCAGTCTTTCAAAGAAATTTTAAAGTCCTTGTTTTAACCAATTCACCCCCCTCTTGGTTAATTGTGTGTGTTCATCTTAGTTTTCATAATGGAGAATGCATATGGGTTTCTAAGAAAAAGAGAAAAATAGCTAACCCCTATGGACCCAACCTTAATTAGGTACTTTTCTTTGCAACTTGATTTGATTGTTGCAGGTGTGTCTAAGAGAAAAAGCTTCACTATGGTACTTGGATAGTGGATGCTCTAGGAACATGACACGTGATAAATCCATGCTCACAAATATGATATTAAAGGAAGGAGGATTTGCCACCTATGGAGACAATAACAAAGGAAAAATAATTAGAGAAGGCAATATTGGTGATAGCTTCAAAACCAAAATTAGAAAGGTCACTACTAGAAAAATCACTTTCTACATCGGTTTTTTTGGGCATTCAACATCGGTTTTTAACCGATGTTGAAACCAGCGATGTTGAAAGTATCAAAGTTAACATCGATTTTTGAAAACCGATGTTAACATAACTACACAACATCGGTTTTTTTAAAAAACCGATGTTAAAAAATAAGAATTAACAAAAAAATATAATAATTGTAAATTCAACATCGGTTTTTTTTTGTAAAAACCGATGTTGTTATTAGTAAATCAACATCAGTTTTGCTAAAAACCGATGTTGTTAAGTATACTACAACATCGGTTATTATACAACCGATGTAGAAAGGAACTTCCTACATCGGTTTTTTGATAGAATCGATGTGAAATCGTACTTCAACATCGGTTTTTTCTAAAAATCGGTGTTGTATAGTAACTTTCTACATCGTTTGTCACATAACCGATGTCCAATATCATTTCTTAAAAAAATAATATGGTTTATTCTATTTATTTTCCTTCTTGTAATTTTAAAAGACAAGTTTAATTTTTTTAATGAACTTCTAAAAATTCTTTTTCTAACACAAGGATATGACACATCATATATTAAAAGGATGCTGTAAGAAATAAAACTAACATACTTTTAAGAATGCTAACATTTTCAAGTGTTAAAAGGATGCATAATAAATATTCTTGACCCAAAAACTCAATTATTAAGGTCAAGATGTTCTATTTTGCAGAGCATGTATTTTATCAATCACTACAATTAAAGGATGCGTCATATTCAACATGTATTTTGCAAACCAATGCTTCTTACAAAAAGTATTTTTAAGCCAAAATCCACAAACAATGATAGAATGAAGCAAATAAAAGAGAGCATCATAGGAAAATGAGAGGACCTGTCCCTTGAAACCTCGAGAGAGCATCTCATCTGCCTCATGCAGTAAAACACAAATAAATAAAAGGCATAAGTGATTTACTGTAAGGAAGAGAGAGACAAAATAAAAAATAAAAATAATAATGATTTGAGAAAAATGTTATACAAATATATAATGAACAAATATTTATAAATTAATTAGTATAAAATAATTTAATTCACAAAAGAAAAATGTACAAATTTATATTAAAAATATATTTAAATTCATAAAAACATACGTTTAAGTAATTTAAATAAATTAAAATTTCAAAAAGTTAAGAATGATATATAGTTATATATATACTTGCGTCAACCACTTAAAACATCATGAAGTCAACCACTTACGTCAACCATCAATTTCAAAAAGTTAGGAATGATATATAGTTATATATATAGAATGGTTTTTTTTTAAAATGATTATTATAAAAACAAAAAAAAATGTATCATTCATGGTGATATTTGAATATATAGTACTGTTAATGTATGTTAATTAAGTTCTAAGATTAAAATTAAATACATTAAAAAGAAATAGCAACATTAAGAATAACCTATATCAATTGCTCAAACTCTTGGGTCTAACATTGGCCCAGAAACAAACCTGCATACAAGCATTGCCCCAGTCCACAACAACAATGGCTGAATATAAGATGTCATAATAGATCGCGAAAGTTAGAAGAGGTACAAGCATTTACCAAAATATGATATAAAATTATATATATACCTCTGAATCATACGTACAAGCTGATTCACTAACATGAAAGTTGGAAGAGGTACAAAAAATATTCATGGCATAAGCATGATTGTTTATATATATATATATATAACATTATTAGAAAGGCTAGCAAACATCAAGGCAAACAAGTTAACAAACATAAATTTTACAGCAAAAAGAAAAAGTGAAAAAGTAAGAAGCCATATATAGATATGAGCCATATACACAAGTAACGACAACATGTATATATAATATTCAATGCAGCAATGTCCTTATAGTCAAATTCATTTTTAAGCAACTCGTGAAAAGTGCTCCAATTGTATGAAAAGAGCAGGGGTGCTCAAGACTCAATTCTGGCCAATAACTACCTATTCAGCACAAGAAAGTTATTTAAATTAGAGACAAAATCCTTTCTTCTAAATATATCAAGACTCAAGGCTCATTAGAACTGTGCCAACCTGAGTGAGCAGACTCTCATCAGTTGGAAGCTTGAGGTCATCCTTGGTGTTCCCATTTTCAGTAAGCAGACTCAACTACAATAGTAGCAAACCCTTGTTCAGATTTCAGAACATAAAAGCAAGGGCTAATTACTAATCTATTATAATAAAAGAAAACCGGGAACAGAAACATCAACTCACAAATCCATCCTCAGCAATATCAATGAGCTGGTAATCAATACCATTCACATGAGGAACCTGAAAAGACAAATAGCAACAACATAGAAAAAAACATGGTATAGATTAAGCTACTATTAAGAAAACAATAAGAGAAAAATTATAAAAAAAATAGTAATTAAGCGGCATGCATACATCAAAGTTGAGAGAAGAGGGCACAATATCCTCAAGTTTATTGGCAGTGAAAATATCAATTCCAACAAAGTGGCACTTGGCCTGACCGTGCTTTCCAGTTTTGGAAGTCGAAACTTCCACAACCTGTTAATAATTAAAAAAGAACAAAAAATCAACAACCATAGATAAATCAACAGCAGATTTCAATGAATAACCAAAAAAATTAGGGGCAGCAAGTGTGGATCTAATCGTGGGGTTCCGG
This sequence comes from Glycine tomentella, assembly GCA_007407185.1. Lineage (NCBI taxonomy): Eukaryota > Viridiplantae > Streptophyta > Magnoliopsida > Fabales > Fabaceae > Glycine > Glycine tomentella. The sequence goes on along the minus strand of PYAF01003279.1, from coordinate 864,100 downwards.
TGGAGCCATGCCCAATCTTGGGGAGCCACGTGGTCCTTCCTCTTTACCTCAATCACCTCTTACCTCTTCCTCTCAATCCTCCTCCACCTCTCTCTTGCTCTCCTCTTCCGCGGCTGTCAAATCCCTTTCAGGCCACTCCCCGCAATCCATAGCCTCTCCATGTCCCTCCTTTCCGCCACGATCTTCACTAGCATCCTCCTCTCCGCCGCCTCCGAGATTTGGGACACGCGGTGGTTCTGGCGGCACTCCAAAACCCCCTTACAGTGGGTCCTCTTCTTTCCCCTCGGCACCGCGGTGGTTCTGGCCTTACCGGAGTTGTCGACGGAGGATCTTTCGGTGAGAAGACGGATTTGTCGGATTTGCCGAGATCAACAAAGTGCTCGGATAGGTTGTTGTGGAAGAGTGGGAGGAAGGTAGAATAAAATGATTAATTAGGTCTAGGCTGCTTCCATGAACTTATCACTTTTTTTTTCTCCGCGCTCACATTAACAACATCGGTTTTTAAGTTTTAAAAAAAAAAACCGATGTTAGGTGTTTATGTTAACATCGGTTTTTTAATTTTTTTTAAAACTGATGTTAATGTGCTTTTGTTAACATCGATTTTTTAAAAAATCGATGTTAATAGGACTACTTTAACATCGGTTTTCTTAAAATCGATGTTAACAGGAACATGTTAACATCGATTTTTAAGAAAACCGATGATAACAAGGTCCTCTTAATTACGAAATTGCCACCGTGTTTTCATTAACATCGGTTTTTAGAAAAAATCGATGTTAACGTAATGATGTTAAATCTAATATTTCTAGTAGTGGGTGTTTTACATTGAAGGTCTAAAGCATAATCTTCTGATCATAAGTCAGCTTTGTGACAAAGGATTAAAGGTATCCTTTAACAATAAATGCTGCTTGATATGTGATGGCAAAACTTGTGAGGTAATACATGTTGGAAAAAGAAAAGGAAACATTTACTTGCTTGTAATAGAACATGCATTCATTCATAACATAAATTACTTAGTAAGTAAAATTGATGAATCATGGCTTTGACATAGAAGAGCAAGTCATATCAACATGAATCATATGAATAAGCTCATAAGGAAGGACTTAGTAATTGGATTTTCCTAAACTTAAGTTTGAAAAGGACAAACTTTGTGATGCTTATCAAAAGGGAAAACAAACAAAAATCTCTTTTCAAAACAAAAACATTGTTTCCACCTCAAGACCTCTTGAATTGCTTCACATGGATTTGTTTGGCCCTTCAAGAACTATAAGTTTCGGTGGCAATTATTATGGACTTTTCATTTTTTATGATTAATCAAGATTTACATGGACTTCATTCTTGAAATCCAAAAGTGATGTTTTTAGTGCTTTCAGAAAATTAGCCAAGCTTTTACAAAATGAATAGGGTTGCAAGATAGTTTCAATAAGAAGTGATCATGATGGTAAATTCCAAAATGAACATTTTGAAAACTTCTGTGAAGAACATGACTAAACCATAATTTTTCAGCTCCAAGAACACCTCAACAGAATAGTATTGTGGAGAGGAAAAATAGATCACTTGAAGAAGGTGCAAGAACTCTTAATGAAACTAATTTGTCAAAACATTTTTGGGATGATGTTAGTCAGCAATGTTTGTTGTACCTTAAATAGATTGCTCATAAGGCGTATCTTAAAGAAAACTCTTTATGAACTTTATAAAGGAAGAAAATCAAACATTTCACACCTTAGAGTGTTCGACTGTAAATATTTTGTTTAAAACAATGGAAAAGAATTTCTTGACAAATTTGATGCGAAAGCTGATGAAGCAATCTTCCTTGGATATTCAATGCAAAAGAGTTTTCAACAAAAGCACTTTATGCATGGAAAAATCTGTATATGTCATATGTGATGAAACTAACTCCTCAAAAGAGGAAAAAAGTTGTGAAAATGATGCAAGACAATTGGAAGAAAATGTCTCAACCAATGAAACTGATGAGAGTAGAAACGATGAAACAAATGAATAAATTGATCCTTCAACTCAACTCAGAGGCCAAAAGACTAGAGAACTACAAGAGATCTTTCCCTTGACAACATAATGGGTGCAGCGACTAAGGGAGTATCCACTAGATCTTCTCTCAGGAATTTATGTTGTGATATGGCCTTTGGATCTCAATTTGAACCAAAAAATATTGATCAAGTATTACTTAATGAATATTGTATGCTTGCTACGCATGATGAACTAAACCAGTTCAAGAGAAATGAGTATGAGAACTTGTTCCTAAACCTCTTTCTCATAAGTCAATAGGCACCAAGTGGGTTTTTAGAAATAAACTTGATGAAAGTGACATCATAGTTAGAAAACCGACGTGGAATTGACTATGATGAAACCTATGATCCGGTAGCTAGGTTGGAAGCGATAAAATTGTTGCTTGCATTGGCATGTTTGAAGAACTTCAAATTATTTCAAATGGCACTACTCGAAAAAAACTATTTAACATCGTCGATTTAACATCGGTTTTTTATAAAATCGATGTTAACGAAAATGTGGTGGCATTTTTATAAATAAAGGGATGTTGTTAACATCGATTTTTAATAAAACTGATGTTATTGAAGACAGTCAACATCGGGTTTTAAATAAGCGATGTTACCTTAAAAAATTCAACATTAGTATCATCGGTTTTACAAAAACCCGATGTGGAATTTTTTATAGTAACATCGGTTTCCTTTCAAAAATCGATGTTGTGAAAGTTGACATTTACAGGGATCTTTTATATTCCCACCCTCTCACTCTCTCAATCAGTCTCTCACTTTCTCAACCCTTTTCCTCAAAGATGCTCCTTTATTTCCTGTCGATCTTAGAACACTAACTTAGAATAACTTGGAACACCAACTTCATCTTCACGTTCCATTTAAGGTTAGGGAATTAGGGTTTCAAACTTCGACGCAATGTCGTTCATTAACCCTTCACGTTCCGATGGAGGTTTGGTTTCGATTGTTGGTGGTAGGCCTACGAAACGACCGAGAAGAACCGCAGACAGAACAACGCGATTGCCATCGCCACCAATGAAATCGTGAACGTCGACACTAACAACGCCAGCACTGTTCGTGGAACGAGAGCGAGGAAGGTTAAAGACGAATAACGAATGAAGGAGAATATTAATAAGAAGAAGGTTTCAGGTAGGGTTTTGGAAGTGAAAGGCATGAATGAGTTTGATAGTGGTGCCTACAATGGCGATAAGGCTCCTGGAGCTGAAGACGAAGGCACCACACTTTCCATTCCAGAGAAGGTGCATTCTGTTTCACATTTCGTGACTTTCTCATTGTTGCATTTTCTCTCTCTGTTTGATTATGTGAAATGACTTTCTCATTTTGTGACTTTCTTATTGTTGATTGAGTATTAAGTGTTGACTATCGTTTGTCAAGTGCAAAATTTATGTTGTGTTTGTGTTTGATTTGGGTTATTGGTTAGTTTTTATGGTGTTTGGGCCTTGGGGTTTTTTGTGGGAGAGTGAGTGGTGGGCTGAGATTGCTCGATAGGGATTTTAGGGTTTATGTTTGGGGTTTTGGGAATAGGTGAAATTTGATGAGAGGTGAAGTTTGGGGGTTTTGGGAATAGGTGAACTTTGCTTAGAGCTAGCAAGCGTAGTGTGGTGGTTTGCATGATGTAAATTGTGCCTTTTTTTGAGGAGTTAATTGTTGGTTGTTTTGTGAGAATTGGCATAGGGAAGTTAGAAAATGTACCTGTTTATAAGCTCTGCATTGTCCAGAGAGTTGATGGGTGCACCCCAAGTAAGCATTACAAGGTAGAGAATAGAGTCACTCACAAGTATCTAGTTTGTGTGTGGGGTAGTGAGAACTCTGCTAAAAACTTTCAGATGGCTGTAATTTCAGATTCTGTACCATTGGAGAAAGAGTTCAAATAGTGGGTTAGAGAATTTGCAGCCAGATGCCAAGTTGGGTGTCAGGTTTCTAAGAAGGATGGGAGTAGGCATGCTCTTACGTTAACTATCAGTGACTACAAGAGAAGAAGAGGACTTCTGTGAAGTTTGGAAATTCAGTTTTACACAATATCTACTATCTAGATCACTTTCTTAAGTCACACTGTTAACTGAATAATGTAGATAGAAAATAAGAGGTGACCAATTTTATTTATTTATTTAGCATAAGGTAACTCCTTTCCTTTGGTTACTTGGCATGTTTCTAAAGTTTTCATGCTTTTCCTCTCTTTATGTTTGCTTATACATGTTCTGGTGGCAGAAAATAAGACTTGACCCTTCAGCTAGTGGTTGCATTACAATTCCATCTATCTGGTCCCACATCGACTAAATATAAGTAGTTCCCTATCTGTATATAGCACCAGGCGTACACATAGGTAGTCCCTGCGGGGTTATCATTATACAACAAGGATGGCACACATATCAAGAAATGGTCTGAAGTTTTTTGGATTTTTCTGTATAGGTGTCTTTCCTCAGTTTGGTTTTCCTGCTTCTTTTTATTTATTTTTCTGATCTTTGGGGGCATGTACTTTCTGAATTTGGGGAGTATACTTTTTAAATAACTCACAATTTGCATATCTTTGGAATGTGATTATAGCCAATACTGATGTAAGTGCTGCTACAAAAACTTGATTGTTGAAACTGCTAAAAACAGTTTTTGGTTCATGGTATTTTACTATCCAGTTTTTGTTTATTTAAATATGATGACTTCTCAGGGGGTTCAAGAAGCAGATAGGCCTGCGGAAGGATTCTACATTAGGTCGGGCATCGTAGTTTTTAAGTGTAACAATGGATTTGTTCTTTTCCTTGTGATCCCTGCTGATTTACTAAAAGAGCACAATCACCCCCCTTTGACTCTCTTTTACATTTTATCCTTTTTTAATAATAGTTTCATTGCTTAGTATATCTGAAAATGTTCTTCCATTGAGATCTATGCATTTCATTAAAAATCATACACCAACTGCAACAACCTTATCTCATTGGAGATCGGTTATATAATTTGCATGCTCTAACACACAGAGTTAATCTATTAAAAACACAGTTACATTTTTTCTTTTGGTTAACTTTGTTGGAATTAAGTTTTCAAAGGAAGAGCCACGAGCTTCCACCTGGCAGCAGTCAAACTATGAAGTTTGACTTTGTTTCCTTGGATATGAAACATCCTGAGTTTGCTGGAGACTGTGCATGCAATGGAAGAATTTGGATTGGACTCAAAAGAATTGTCAAAGGGAAAATCCACATCTGATGAAAATCAAAGGTTTGCCTCATTTTAACTTCCCAATCCAAATACATTTTACAATTGAATAAAGTTACTTTCAAAATGTTTTGAACATAAACTATTTTAGTGAATCTGGTTTTCATTTTTATGTTAGTTCGGTTTCTATTTTAGTGGCTTAATGATTGTTGTAACTGTTGATTAACAATTGTGGTTTAAATGTGTTGTTTGTCTTGTTCCATTAAGCTGGGTTTTCTCAGGAGAATGGGACTCTAGGTGACATATTTCTTCATACCTGTGATAGTAATGACAATGTTTCTTGATTTTGGAGATCTTAATATTTCACTTCTTTTGATTTAGCTTCTTGCCACACTGTACTGTTCTGATACTTCACTTCTTTTGATTCAGCTTCTTGCCACACTATACTGTTCTTATACTTCACTTCTTTTTATTCAGCTTCTTGCCTAATTGTACTGTTCTGCATGTATATATATAAGTATAAGCAGAATAAACTGAATAATTATCTTTGTAATAGCTTCTATTTATATGAAAGTAGTATTTGAAATTTGATTAATATCCTCTTTCATCCAGCCAGGTAGTCATGGTGAGTTTATGTCAAAATTCAAAGTCATTTCACATAATTAAGTGAGTTCACGATTTTTACTTCCCATTGCTTTGCTAGGGTTTTATTTTATTATGGATACTAAGTGCTAACTATGCAATGATTATATCTTGTAGTGCATTAGGCGCAATAGTCATGGTGTTCCGCGAGTTCATTATAAGGGACGACATGGTGACTTCTATATTATGGTATGTGCTCATGAATAACAACAATCCTCACATGTGAGTATCTCTCTTAAATGTTGAAAGGTAATGCATCTTACTTTTCATGTTCCTGAATCTTGATTGCTGCTTGTAATTGGTTCATTTGGTTGATGCTTGATTATTTGGTATAGTAAATTGAATTGTGCTAAGCTTTTGCGTTGCTGTAATGGCTATTATTTTAATGGTTTCTTGCTTCCTGGTTCATGTTATTTTGTCCTTTAGTTATATAAGAGACTTGAATATCAATAATTGATGTTATTTTGTTATTGCTAATTTATTGCTAAATTTAATGATTTCTAAGTTGGTTGTTGGAGGGAAATGCATAATAATAATTGAAATATAAGAAGATATTAATTTTGGAGCTTTTTGGCTAGGCACTGCTCCACTTTACCACATGCTCCACTTTACATATAGTCAAAATTAAATCCTTTGAGAGAAATAAGTGAAAAATGTAGCTTTAGCTAGATAAATAAGCTAACAAACATGTTGATGCACAAGTTAATAATTATTGAACAAGTAGTAAACTTCAAATAAGATATAAACTCCCCACTTAATGTGAAAGCTTTCAATCACTGCAACTGATATATATTATTTAAAAAACCAGGGACAAGATTTCATATACCAGTAACCTTGTATTATCATATATCAACAATAAAATTATTGTATGCAACCCTAAAATCAGTCTTTTATATATATAAAAAAAAAAGACAATGTCTTGAACTGCAACATAATTTTATAAATGAGATAGTAGTGTAAAAAAGTGAGTAAAAAAAAGTGTCCATAATCTTTTGGAGGGTTTTTCTCAAGGGAACTATATGCAGCGTTTTTAATTTTTTTTTATAAGAAAGGGAACTACTGCTTGATTATGTTAAATGGATTTCTATAGCTTGCTTGTCTTTCATATTTGTTAGTTTTCTGAGCAAAAATGAATGGTGATATGTGCCTAGCACATGATGTTTCCAAGCCCAATTGATCATTAAATACATCATTTTATATGATAAATAGCTTCCATTTGGTGTTAATTAATGTGACTCATATGCTTTAACGATATAATTTGGTCAAGATTGAAGTAATTGGCAGGTAAAACTGAGCAAAAGAGAAGAAGAAAAACAGAAAGGAAGATGTGGCGCGATCCGCGCCCAATACCGCGCCACCAACGCCAGCTGGGATTAAGTGGCGCCATCACTACTACAGCACTACCCTTCAAGGTCGGTTATTTGGGCAAAACAAAGTCGGTTTTGGAACCGACCTTGTATCACAACGTCGTAAAATAGGCCACCAAACAACGTCGGTTTTTATAAGAACCGACTTCGAAATAAAAAAAAAATATATCATGTTTTTGGAAAAAATCTCTGATATCTAAGTCGGTTATTTAGAAAACCGACTTAGAATGTACCAATACAAAGTCAGTTGTTTTAAAAAACTGACTTAGATAACACGGAAACAAGGTCGATTTCTTAAATAACCGACTTAGAATGCTTCAATTCAAAGTCAGTTCTTTCAAAAAACTGACTTAGATAGCGCGGATACAAGGTCGGTTCTTCAAATAACCGACGTAGAATGGTTCAATTCAAAGTCAATTCTTTTAAAAAACCGACTTTGATGTTCCAAAATTTTTTTTAAAAGGCCATTTTATTTTTCGAATTTCCCATTAATTAACAAAATAGTGAAAATAGGCAACAATTTAAATGGACCCAAGATCGACTGCAATTTAAATTGACGGCAATTTAAATAGGCAACAATTAACAACTACTCAAGTAGCAAGGTTTAAAAAAATAGGAAAAAAAATCAATCAATTAAATAGATGAAAATCAAGTATTAATCATAAGGCTCCTCAGTGTAGTTCCTAAAAATCAAGTATAAACCCATGATTATCAATGTGCAGTGAATACCACTTTCATTTCTTTTAAGTTAATTTTAACACAATACTAGCTATTACTATAACACAATACATTTGAGGCCATAGAGATGACATAAGCTCCAACTGAATGACTCCCCAGTTTAGCGGCAATTTGGAATGTATCCAATAGTTCTTTAACATCAGCATGAACCTAACAACAACAAATCAAGATACCAATTAGAAATAGCCAGGAACATTTAATAGAAAAAATATTAAGCGACTACAATTTTTAATTGTTAGTTACTTTAGATAAATAAGAATGTAAAAAGTATAGTTAAGTTTTGATCTGGCTAACATTATGAGAATAATAAGCTAGGCAACAAATGAACACTTTTGGTGTTCTTGGTTCTTGCTTGCAGACACATGACTCCTCCACCAAGCACCTTGTGCACTAACTAGTAACTATCTTGCCATGAAGCAGGTACACCAATTAGTTCTGACTTCCCAGTTAAAAAATTGACAATTACAGCAATCGGGCCTCTTTTATCATTAAAAAGTAATTAGGTATAGTTATAGTTATATATGTAAATACCCAAATCATGAGCACCCTTAATATTCAATAAGTGTATAATAAATTAGGATTATGATGACAAACAAAAAGAAATATTTAAAGAAAGTTTTAACACGTGACAATAAAAGCAAAGAAAATAAATAAGATCCAAACCGGAAACAATTGTCTCAACCAAGTAACACAAAACTTGAAATGCAAATGAAAGAAGGTATAGAGGCTAGAGCCAGAGCTTACAGCTTTTTCAATGCTTGAAAACTATTGCATCCTGCTTGATAGGATTTTCTGCATATGAATTAGTGAAGCCATTGCTGTCCCTGAAATTCTTAACACAATTAAGTCTTTGCCAAGAAAAAGAGCAGTGCCCTTAGACTTGGAAAGGGTTTAAAAATTATTAAATGGTTAAAGTATTATACTATTTCATTATGTTTTTGCTTACCCCTGTCTCTTCTTTGACTTCTCTAACTGCAGCAGTACAAATATCTTCACCCTGCAAATGAAATTCAAATTA
>PYAF01003279.1:813531-855070 GCA_007407185.1 Glycine tomentella | reverse complement strand
AGATGGCTTCACGCAAAGCATCACTCTGAAGCTTACTACAAAACCAGCACCACACAAGGTAGTAAACCCTAACAATTTCAATTTGAATCGACCACAACAACAACAATGGAGAAACGCGAGGGAAAAAGGAATGAATCAGCGTTACCGTCGTGTCGGAAGATGCAAATGCGCTTCTGTCTGGCGAAGCAGAGGAATCCACAGCGGTGGTCCCAGAAAAAGACGTTAGCGCCCTTGGCCTTGGTGATGACCGCGATGGTCTCGAAGAAAGGGAGTCTGTGGAAGGCGATGGATTCAGAGAGCGAGATGAGGAACTCTCGCGACTCCACCACCTCCATTGAGAGCACGGGCTTCTTCGCGAACCCAGCGAGGTTCTTCTCCAACTCGCGCACCAATACGATTGTGGTGAAACAGCTAGGTTTATGTCCGATTTTTTTATAATTAAAAATGAATCAAAGTCGGTTATTATGGAAACCGACTTTGAATAGCTGAAGACAAGGTCGGTTTTTACGTAACCGTATTTGTATTTTAGCCTACAACGTCGGTCATTATATAAACCGATTTCGTTTGCATATTATTGCTCAAATATTTACGAAATTGCCACCACATACCATACTAGGTCGGTTTTTAAAGAACCGTCGTTAATGGCCCGTCGTAGAAACCAGCTTTTGTAGTAGTGCATCCGCATGAATCACCGCGCGATCAGCGTGAGTACTGCTCTAAAAAATAGAAATCCTCTGGAAGTTGGCGCGACCCGCGCCACTTCCCACGCCATCAGCGCCATTGTTGAAAGTAGTGGCGTGATCCGCGCCACACTCCACGCGATCCGCGCCATGACTCGATTCTGCAGAATAGTGATGCTGTCAAAGGTTAAACTTGGGTTTTCACTTACCCAAGAATAAATAACAGAAGCCACTTTAGTTTTGGGGACTTTTGGACGAAAATATTCACCAAAGGAGGAAGAAGAAAGCTTGGGAGTTGATTCTAGGGTTTGGGTGTGAAGGGAAGAGGGTTCTTCCCTCTTCCCTTCATGTTCTTCCTTGTACATATCATCAAGTATGCTTCTTTTTGTTGTACCAAGGCCATCCATTCTAGGTATGGCTAGTTTCTCTTGTAATTAGGGCAAATACTCTATGTAAATCTCATTTGGAATGGATTGATTGCTATTATTCATTTATGCTATGTTATTTTACTACACTTTGCTTGAATCTCTTTATCTCTTTCTTAGACCTGATCAATCTAGGTAAGAGCTCAGAGCTAGGGTTCACAATAGGGATATTGGGGCTCTAGTCTTGGAACCAAGTGTAGTGACTTGCTTTACATCACCTAGGGATAGGGATGTATGCTTGCAATCTTTCTAGTGCATCACTTAATGCTTAACCTAATAAATGCTACTAAGGAATTAGGGTGTTGAAAAGGGTTAAAGGGTTAATGTCACTAAGGGATTAGGACTTAGCTATTAATGAATGAGGATGCATGATTGAGTAGCTAGTGTAGATGAATGTTGCAAACAATCTATGTTAGAAAGTTAGGAGCATGGAGCGTGGGATCTCTAGCTACATTAGTTTACGTTTGGTCCAACCATTATCTATTTTATTTATAATGTTTTATGTTTATATTTAGCTTTTAATTTACTTCGCACAACAACACATTTCTCTCTTATCTTTTGTCATCCAATCTTGAGATACAATTTATGATTTAATTGGTCAAACAATCCTCGTGGGACGATATCTGTTCTTATTCACTTTATTACTTGTACGACCGGTACACTTGCCGATTTTGCAACAAATGGCATATGCACTAATCCAAGAAAGAGAGAATGATATGATTAATTTGAAAATTTTCAAACCATCAATGAAGTAGTTTCCCCCATTACCAAGAAAAAAATTAAATATTAAGTAGTTTTCTCTTGATGCACGTAAAAGAGAATAACATAAACTTTTATATATGTTTATAAAATTATTTATTATTTTAATTTTTAAATATATTTTTAATTATTATTTTTTACTTATATCTCTTATAATATTAATAATACAAATAATAAAGCTAAAAATAAATTAATAATATGATATAAAATTAATTTTATAGTATTATTATTATCTTTAATTTATTTTTATGTTTTTAATTTATATAAAATAACTTAAGAAAATATATAAATATTCGGACTTCTTAAGAGATCAATAATACTAATGGACAATCTAGGTTAGTGTGTGGAGTTGATCTTCCTTAAGTAAATATATAGATATTCTTCCTCTCTTTTTGGTTATACCAATCTTGTTTTGTGTTGTCTTGTTAAACAAATGAGAGCAGGCTCTTCGCATCTTTTTTCTAGCTAGTAAGTGAAGTCAGTGAGCAGGCTTAGGAAAGTAGAGAGCAAGGAAAAGCATCCAACCAATCCAGTTTCACCACTGTGACGGAGCATCTTTCTAACCTTATTTGAAAAGATATTGCATGCAGCTGCCAAATGTACTATATTTTTATTTGAAAATGCCTATTTTATCTATGAAATTGCTAGAGGAAACTCCAAAGTACCAAATAGAGGTATCTGTTGTAATTTATTTTGTGCAATTCTAAGTTCTTTATAAGAGGAAGACAAAAAGAGAGACATAAGGAAATCCTTGTATTAAAACTACATAGTGAAGGCTCTATCATATAAACTTATCATAATAATTTTAATAATCACAAGTATCCTAATTATCATAGTTGAGTTAGCTTTTTTTTTTCTTTCTTGGAGGGGTGGGTGGATTTAGGTCTCTTAAATGACCTTTGTTTTTTTTTTCTTTTTCTGTTATAAGGATTTCTGGAGATCTTTATGACAGAGAGCTAGTCTCTGAAGTTTCTTAAAGAAGTTCAAGATATATGTGTGGGTACCTTCCCACTTACTCTTCCTTGAATTATGGATTCATTGGTTTCTTTTAAGAGTTTAAGTCTTGTGTTATGATAATTTCAAATTCAATGGCTTATATATATATATATATATATATATATATATATATATATTTCAGGAATTTGATCTAGTATATGTGTATAAATTTATTTGGTAATTTAGGCTTCAATATGTCAATCCATGTACTATAGAAAGTCCTTTTCCATTTTCTCTCATTGCCTTCAACATTTGGTCAATTGGTACTTCCATTTCCCCATCAATGCAATTTATGTTCCTGTAATTTTATTCACTATTATGGATACCAAATTGTTGATAAAAGTGCATTAAAATTTTTATTTATGCTTTTAATAAGTTTTTTAAAATTACAGGGAGAGAAATAAAGAGCATATACCATTTTTTTTAAAATGACATTCTATATCGGTTATGTATTAAACGATGTAAAAATGACTATACCATATCGGTTATGCCAAAAAAAATTGATGTGAAAAAGACACTTCAACTTTTGTTTTTGATAAAATTGATGTTGTAAGTATTAATCAACATCGGTTCTGTCAAAACCGATGTAGAAATGTCTTTTTCACATCGGTTTTTGGAAGAACCGATATAGAAAGTTTCCTCGTGTGCATAAACAACATCGGTTTGTTACCAAAAATCGATGTTGATCTACATAAAACAACATCAATTTTTACTAAAATCCGATGTTGTTACATAATTTAACATCGGTTTTTAGTAAAAATCGATGTTGTTTAATGCATATTTTACATTTTTTTCATTTATTTCTCATTAAGCAACATCGATTTTTCTTAAAAATCAATGTTGTATAATTTTGTTAACATCGGTTTTTGAAAACCGATGTTAACATTGATACTTTTAACCGATGTTGAAAGCCCAAAAAAACCGATGTTAAATGTCTATTTTCTAGTAGTGTAGATGTAAAAAGTGCATTTCTAAATGGCTACATAGAGGAGGAAATATATGTTGATCAACCTCCTGGTTTTGTAGATTTCAAACATCATAATCATGTCTTCAAACTAAAGAAAACCCTCTATGGCTTAAAACAAGCAACCAGATCTTGGTATGAAAGATTGAGTAAGTTTCAAATCAGTCAATCTTTCATAAGAAGACAAGTTGATAAAACATTGTTCATCAAGAAATCTGCTAGTGATATACTACTTGTTCAAATATATGTTGATGCCTGTAGCGGACCAGATGCATTTGAATTTCCATTCTATTATGTGAATTCAAAATTAGGATCATTTGTTATTTCCATTCTGTTATTTGAATTCAAAATTAGGATCAGTTATTATTTTCATTTTGTTATTTGATTTTCCATTCTATTATTTGAATTCAAAATTAGGATTTTGTAAATCTTTAAAAGGATCAATTCACGACTGAATGAGTGTGAATAATTTGACAAATTCTTTTCTTCCTATTTTCCCTACTTCTCATCCCTCTCCTCCTTTTGCCCTTACATTTGGTGCTTTCATCCAACAACTCACCTCCATTGCTGAGAAAACACACATGGCTCAGATACAGGACCAACTGAATGCGCTTCAGCAGCAACAAACAACATGTGATGAGCGACAACAGGCATTTTCTGACCAACATCAACTCAAATACCAAAAGTAACTTAATACTATGATGGATCATTTTCAACAAGAGATGACGCGTTTCATAGAAACGCAACGATCAAAAGCAAGCATTTTGGGTCCAGGCCCGACTCGAACAGAACCACCACATCCCAAACCAATACATTTAGATGCATTGACATGCAAAACAAATGCAGTGACAGATGCATTGTCCAGATGTCCAAAAGGGGTTAATGAACAACCCCAATCACCACTAGCAGTCATCACAGGGCCAACATGCAATCTAACAAGCATACTACAACAGGAAATCACAGAGGACCCCTACGCTATTACAGTCATCCAAGGGCTGATTATAGAACCAAAAAAATGGGGTGAATGGAAAATGCACAACAATATATTACTACACAACTCAAGAATCTTCATTCTAGAGAATTCATCTATGAAGAATAAACTGTTGCATGAATTTCACGATTCCTTGTTGGGAGGACATTCGGGGCTTCAAAACACATTCCTGGGCCTTAATAAAGTATTCACCTGGAAAGGAATGAAGGAAGATGTTAAGAATTTTGTAAAAAAATGTGACGAGTGTCAGAAAATAAAACCACAAAATCACTCTTCATATGACTTATTACAACCCATATCCCCTCCAGACACCATCTGGACATATCTGACCATGGATTTCATCACCCATTTACCTAACTCTAACGGGTTTTCCATTATTTTTGTTGTTGTTGACAGGTTATCTAAAGGAGCCCACTTCATGCCTTTATCGGTACACTTTAATGCAGCCAAAGTTGCTAAAGCTCTCTGGGAGCCGGTCGAAAAAATCCATGGCTTTCCAAAAAAACATAAATAGGCACTCAGAAGACAACAGACCGATTGAAAAGGTGGTGGCAATATTAGGAGAATGCGAGGTTTGGAAGAAAGGAAACAAAATGGAAAAAGTACTAGTTCAATGGTCCAACAGCATGCCGGAAGATGCAACTTGGGAGGAGAAGCTTTCAGTCTTGGGTGACAAAGAAGGTGCAAATAGAAATGATGACTCATCATCAAATCCAACTAATCCAAGGGACATCGGATGAATCTAAGTGATTTGCAATCTCAACTAATCTCTATCCATGAGGACATGGATATTCCGCATGGACGAAGAAATGTAGCAAACTAGATGCATTTGACTTTCCATTCTGTTATGTAAATTCAAAAATAGGATCAATTGTTATTTCCATTATGTTATTTGAATTTCCATTCTGTTATTTGAATTCAAAATTAGAATCAATTGTTATTAATTTCCATTTTGTTATTTGAATTTACATTATGTTATTTGAATTCAAAATTAAGATTTTGTAAATCTTTAAAAGGATCAATTCACGACTGAATGAGTATGAATAATTTGACAAATTCTTTTCTCCCTATTTTCCTTACTACTCATCCCGCTCCTCCTTTTGCCCTTACAATGACATTGTCTTTGGTTCAACTAACAACTCTTTGTGCAAGGAGTTCTCATCTTCAATGCAGAGTGAATTTGAAATGTCAATGATGGAAGAGTTAACATTCTTCTTTGGACTTCAAGTGAAACAAATGAAGAATGAAACATTTCTTAGTCAAACAAAATACTGCAATGAATTGATTAAAAATTTTGAAATGGAGAAAAACAAGGATGTTGCAACTCCTATGAAAATCACAACTTATCTTGATTCTGATTAAAAAAAGAAAAATAATGATGAATCAAGATACAGACGAATGATTGGATCTTTGTTGTACTTGACCACAAGTCACCCAAACAATATCCTGAGTGTGTGCCTATGTACAACACTAATATATGTTATGTTCCTATGCCTTTTGCTTCCCATACCTCCCATTCTTATCATTTCATTCTCTTCTATTCTCATTTCTTATTGTTACTTTTTCTTTATTACATTCTCTTCTATTTTATTTTCATGTCTTAAACTGCACAAAATGTACAGAAACCACTACCGATGCTGAACTTGAAGCAACTCTCTCTAATCTGCAGCATTCTTGTTGCGGCTATCATTTCAATGCCAGCATGTCACTGCAGAGTCAAAAAATGTGAAACCGATACATGACATTTTCCAGGGAACCCCAATTCCTAATCTTTGTCTTCAACTCCTAAATGCTGACCCTCGTGCCCCTAGCGCTGATATTGCAGGCCTTGCATTGATTTTGGTCAATGTGATCAAAGCTAGAACCAATGAAGGCGAGACAAAATCAACCAACTTCTTATGGGGGTGGGAATAAGGTAGCCTTATATGAATGTACTGACAAATACAAAGTGAATTCTCGGGTCTTGTTCATCCTTAAGGATTGAATAGGTTTTCAATTGTTATTCATTTGTGGATCCAGAGATATTATATATACAGATGTTGATGATGCTGTTATTGATGACTGCCTGAATACAGATGTATCTATCACTACTAGAAAAAAGCTTTTTAACATCGTCAATTTAACATTTATTTTTATAAAATCGATGTTAACGAAAATGCGTTGACATTTTTGTAAATAAAGGGATGTTGTTAACATCGGTTTTATGAAAACCGATGTTACTGGAAGATAGTCAACATCGGCCTTTTTAAAAACTGATGTCGCTATAAGAAATTCAACAACAGTAACATCAATTTTTGTAAAATTGATGTGGAATTTCTTATGTTAACATCGGTTTCCGAAAGAAAACCGTTGTGGAAGTTGAAATTTACATAGGTCTTTTATAAACCCGAAAACCCTTTTTCAATTCACTGAAACTCTCACTCTAACTTTCACTATCTCTCGGTTTCTCGGCCGCTTGCTTTCCCAATTGTGACTCTCTCTCTCGCGCGTAGTGTCACTCTCTCGCTTTCTCGGCCCCTTTCCTTAAAGATGCTTCTTTCCTGTTAATTTTTTCACAACTCTTCATCCCCAATTTTTCGATTCCACGCTCTCTGAAATTTTCACGTCTAGGCTCCTCTTTCACCACTTTTTCGCTGTGAAACGCGATTACACGCATTCTCTTTTAACCTAAATCATCGATGCATCCTGTTCAAGGTCTGAGAAATCTTGTTTATGTTGGGTTTGTTATGGCTCGGAGAGCAGAGGAAGAGTATGATTACCTGTTCAAGGTTGTACTGATCGGTGATTTCGGTGTTGGAAAATCGAATCTTTTGTCCCGATTCACTCGTGACGAGTTTTGCCTCGAATCCAAGTTCACCATGGGGTTGAATTCGCCACTCGCACTCTTCATGTCATTAATTTCTCCAAGATCTGATCAAGAGATGATGGATTTATAATATAATTCTACTCGTTCGTATCATTGTGATTAGTTACCTAGCTTAGCTATTTCTTTTCATGTTCTACACTCTTTACCTTTGCTTGTCTTCTTTCACCATAATAATTTTAATTTTTCAGATGATGGTGTCTATTTTAATTTAATCGCATGCATTTATTCTGGTTGAGTTTCAGTTTGAGTTGCCCAACCCTCTAAATTTCTTTACACATTTTTTTGCCACACTAATTTAATTGGCACGAGGACTTTTTTAGTGAAAAAAACCTCTGAGAAATTTGACTTTTGATGGCTTAATTGTCATTTGTCACTTGTATTTTTCTGATTTTGCTTAAGGATGAATGTCCGATGTGTTTTTCAGGTGCTGGACTGTTTAAGAAGAAAGATTTTAAAGGAACCTTTGTAGAAGCAGGGTCTTATGCAAAGGTACATTGAGAATCTCGTTGCCTTTTTCCCCCCTATTTGTTTTACATTATTTTTATGCTTTAATTTAGATTGTAAGTAATTTTTTGTTCTTTATGTCATTAGAATTTGCAGTTTTGTCTGGAGTTCCTAGTTGGTTGTTTGCATCTTGAAAAGACTTAGGGGAAAAGATGGTGATATGGATATTTAGATATAAAATTTGTAACTTTTGCTTTTAAGTGATTTTCCTCAATGTGAATTATTTTGCATTTGCAGTCATTAATGTCGGTGTTGCTGGATGTTGCACTGGTCTTGCTCTAAGTTTTCTAGGTATCTTTTATTTATATTCAAATTGATGGGTTTGCCCTCTTTTTGAAATCTATAAGAAAGAGTTAGGATAAAGGACTTGCCAATCTGCATTTGGCATTCTTGATCTCTCTTTAAAAGCATAAATTGAGGGGTTTGATTACTTCGTACGTAATGTTTACCATATTATGGTTCAAAATTGTATCATGGTCATAAGATATATTGATACTCCAATTCTGTCAAGATCCAAACCAGAAGGTGCCCGGGATTATTTAGTTCCATCAAGCAAGAATCTAGGTATTTAGATCTTTTCACCTCTTGCATGAGATTATTATTTCAAAGCTTTTGTTGCTCAAGATTATGATCATGAAATTTATCCAATATATTTCAAACCATTGATTTATATATATAATATTTTAAATGAGTTGGGTTTCTCTTTGTCAGTAATAAGAGTGTTCAGTTTGTACAATTTCTCTAAAAACTTTGGTTAGTCTTATTTTTCTTGGTTTAATATGGATTCCAATTTCAATAGAGTAAAGACAGTCAGAATAACATACCTTAAAAATATTGATCCTATCAAGTGTCAGTACAGTGGGGGAATTTCGTTTTAGCTTTTATAGGACCAAATCCTTCCTCCATAAGTTTTATCCTAGTCGCAAATTTGACAACCAGATTATCTATTCTCTCATACTCATATGTGATGGTAGAAACATTGCAGGCGGGTAGCGGCAACATTTGACAG
This sequence comes from Glycine tomentella, assembly GCA_007407185.1. NCBI lineage: Eukaryota > Viridiplantae > Streptophyta > Magnoliopsida > Fabales > Fabaceae > Glycine > Glycine tomentella. The sequence continues at coordinate 845,876 of PYAF01003279.1, read as the reverse complement.
TGACTCCATGAGTGCAAATTTCCTTCCTGTTTGCCAAGTGATGCATCATAGGAATGTGATGATGTGCTCTTGCTGGCTTTGCTATGTGTTGTTTGCTGTCTGAATACCAAACAAAAATAGGCAAACAGTTTATCTCCAAGAATTCTTTCTCATTCATTCTCTTATTGCAGTTAGAATTTAAGCAACAAGAGACAAAGGAAGTCGTGAACACTACTCAATCTAGCAATGCAGGGGATAATTTAAGGTTCAGAACCTTTAGAAGCATCAAAATAAGTGCAATCAACATCATTTGGCACAATTAATTGGTTGCTGCTTTCCCCGTTATGTTGTTATTCCTTTTGTGAGGTGCAAAAAATAATTTCTAGTTTTTTTCTTTCTTGGGTGTGTGTGGATGTGTAGGATTATTTTGTATTTCTTAGAGCAAGAGGATTTCTTGATGACCTACTGTACTAATTAAACTTAGTGCTTAAGATAAGTGCTTTTTCAAGGTTTAAGAAAGTGGGGGGAGTTGTAATTAAAGATTTATTTGCTAATATAATGGGGACATTAAAGTGGAGTTGGCAGAGGGCAATTTAAAAAATTCAGTTAACAAAATAATTAAATTATTAATGCAGTTAATTTTAATAGTATATATTGAAAGAGTAAAATGAAACAATAATTTAGATAAGTAGTAATTAGAAAAGAGAATAATTATTTGTGTTTATCCCCATTATGAAAAAGAAGCACGTGAATTCATCAAAGGTTTACATAATAGATTTCAGTTCCATGCTTTTATATATTGTAGTTATTACATACTTGGTAGATATAAAAGCAACATTGCAGGATATTCTGGTAGTCATGCAGCAGTGGTAGGATCTATTGTAGTAACTAACATTGCAACATGAAAACGTTGTGGGGACTGGGACAGTGCAGAGGTACGAGTTGCTTATGCTTGAACTTGTGTTATCTATTTTCTTCTGTGACAATAAAAAATCAAATTATTTTATTCTCTTAAATTTTGATTTCATGGACCAGTTCTTTTCATTACCAGAATTTGTTGGGGAAGTACAGAAGGCAATAGAACCTGTGATTAATGCTTACATCAAGGGTAGTACTTACTTCTAAGTTTAAATAGGAATGCTGATAATGTGTTCTTTTTTATGTGCAATTGTACCGTCATTCCATATTTGAATTTGGCATAAGTTTATAGCCATTAGCCAATACTTATTTGCTATCATGTTCTAACAAGAGACACTAGTTCGCTTTTTACATCTCATGGTTAGTTTATATTTTACTTTTTAATTATTTTTTTACCAAGATTATGTAGAACCTCATTTTTTTTTGTCTGGTTATGCAGTTTCCTATAGTTCTAGAGCAGTATGATAGAAGAGAAAAAATGAAGAAGAGAGGCCTTGGAAAGCTTCGGTTTCCATTTATCATGTGACTAACTTGCCATATTAATAGCACCTAAATATTCCGAAGGTGCACTAAATGCCGTTTGGAAGCTACTAAGTACTATTATAATATAATTTGCATATTTTGACTTTATAATTCATTTAGAATATTTAGAAATGAAATTGCTAGGCTAGGTGATAGGATAGTAATAATAATAATAATAATAATTTAATCAAAAAAATAATATTTTCAAGAATATTATAAGTAAGAATGTTATTCTTGGATATATTTAAAAATGTTTGGTTAAATTTTAATATTTCTAAAATACTTTTAAAATTAAAATAAAAAATAAAGTAAAAGTTTGATGAAGTTGAAAATTATTTTCCAGGTTCCCATGACAAATATGACTTCAACATTCGTTTTGCAAAGGAAAATACAATATAAACTACTTTTTAGGAATGAATAATGTCTAGAATTTTTTTATTATTTTAAATATCATAACAAATATGGAATATTATACTACGTATAAGCTGGACATTTAATTGATATGAGTGGAAATTCACAGAAATCACATATAATACTACGTGGAAAATAAAAGCTTGATTTTTTTACATTTTTGAGAAGAAAAAAGAATCTCTCCCTTAAAATACACACAAGACTATTGGAGTTTATGTTTAAACTCCATGGGTTATGAATAAGAGGTCCCTCTGTAACTACATCCAACCGCTCTGATAACGAACGGTTGCGATGGTTCACCGCCAACTGTCGCGGTGGTTCACCGACAACTCTTCAACATAGTTGTTTGTTGTCTATATACATAGACACAGATGCAATCAGAAAAAAAATAATTTTCTTTAATTTTTTTTTTTATATTTTCGCTTATAGGCTGCTACATTTTTTTCATATCACATAAATTCTTCATTCTTTGTGTATGGTTTCTCAAGCATTCGCTTTGTTCGTTTGGACTATTGATTGGTAGTGTCACCGATCTTCAGACGTTGATCCGTTCTATTCTGGGAGATAATTGTTCATGAACCTTTGGTATCAATTGGAGGGAACAAATTGTCTTAAGGAGACAACCTTGTTGGGCTAAGATCCTTTCATCTCTCTGTATTTGTTTCTTTTTCATACTCATCATACAGGTTCTGTTTAAATCGTTTTATGCAATTGTAGTATATTATATTGTCCCTCTTGACTACTCAGATTCTGACCCTTGTGCAATTGGATGTATTTCAATTCTAAAGTAATATTATCAATAACAATCTTAAGACAATTTTGTTTGAATCTGGGTTTAGTATATTCTATCTTTCTGTATTATATATTGTTCTTTACTCTTTGTACTTTTGAACGATTAATCTGTGTGATTAATCACTATTTTTGTTTGTGTAATAGAAATGACTTCGACAAGTGCACACTTGGTCAACAACAACAAGGCTCCCTCTGTTTCTACTCCTGCTGAAAATCCTGAAAAATTCAATGGGTTGATTTCAAGCATTGACAACATAAAATGTTGTTCTACTTGACAACCCTGTGTTTGGAATGTTTTCTCAACAAATGCTCCAAAGTTGGAAGAAGGAGACAAACATGATAAAGAGAAGGTTGTTGTGGTTGATGCATGGAAGCACTCTGATTTCCTATGCAAAAACTACATCCTCAATGGTCTAGACAATTCCTTGTATAATGTGTATAGCACTTTCAAAACCAATAAGGAACTGTGGGATAGTCTAGACAAGAAATACAAAACAGAAGATGTTGGCTGGAAGAAATTCATTGTTGGCAGATTTTTGGACTTCAAGATGGAAGACTCTAAGAATGTGATGAGTCAAATGGAGGAACTTCAAGTGTTAGTGCATGAAATTCATGAGGGGATGACCCTGAGTGAATCATTTCAGGTTGCTGCGGTTATTGAAAAATTACCACCATCCTGGAAGGATTTCAAGAACTATCTCACCTAAGCGCAAGGAAATGAGACTTGAAGATTTGATAATGAGGTTGAGGATAGAAGCAGACAACAAAGTTGCTGAAAAGAAATTTGGCAACAATCCTATAGTCTCTAGGGCTAATGTTGTTGAAGAGGGATCAAAGTCCAAGAAGTGAAAATATTCTGATGATGGAAATGCTAAACAAGGCAAAGGTAAGGGCAAAAAGTTCAAAGGCAATTGCTACAATTGCAGTAATCTAGGCCACCGTGCAAAGGATTGCAAAAAGTTACAGAAATCCAAGAAGAAGAAGACTACTCAAGCCAACTTGGTTGATACCGCTTGTGGAGAAGTTGAAAATCTCAACTTAGCAGCGGTGGTGTTGGAGTATAACCTTGTAGGGGACACTAAGGAGTGGTGGGTGGATACCGGTGCTACTAGGCATGTTTGTTCATCCAAGTGGTTGTTTTCTTCCTACACCCCTGTGAAGAATGATGAGAAATTCTATATGGATAACTCTTCTACTTCAAAAGTTAAAGGTATTGGAAATGTGGCTTTAAAGATGACTTATGGCAAGGTTGTGAACTTAATAATGTGCTTTATTTGTCTGATATTCGCAAGAACTTAGTGTCTGGATCCCTTCTAAGCAAGAATGGTTTTAAACTTGTATTTGTTTCTGATAAGTTTCTACTTACTTAGAAGGATGTGTATGTAGGAAAAGGATACCTTAGTGAGGGTCTTTTTAAGATGAATGTAATGACTATAACTAGTGGTGTTGTTAGTACTAATAATAATGTTACTTCTGTTTACTTGCTTGAGTCTTCTAATTTATGGCATCAAAGATTAGGACATGTTAATTTTAAATCGATTAAAAGTTTAGTTAATTTAGATTTATTGCCTAAAGTTAAATGTTCTAATACTAAATGTCAAGTATGTGTTGAATCAAAAGTTTCAAAATTACCTTTTTCTTTTGTTGATAGATCAACTGAACTGTTAGATTTAATACATACTGATATATGTGATATGAAATCTGTATCATCTAGGGGTAATAAGAAATATTTTATTACTTTTATTGATGAGCAGTAGATATTGTCATGTTTATTTACTTAACAAGAAAATTAAGGCTATAAGGAGCGATCGTGGGGGAGAATATGATGGCCCCTTCGAGGAATTCTGTATAAAGTCTGGTATTATACATCAGACAACTGCTCCTTATGCACCACAATCAAATGGGACCAGAAAGGAAAAATCGGACATTAAAATAAATGATGAATGCTATGTTAATCACGTCTGGTTTACCACAGAACTTGTGGGGGAAATCCATTTTGACAGCGAACTATATTATTAATAGAGTCTCTCACAAGAAGTCAAAGAGCATATCATACGAAGTATGGAAAGGAAAGCAACCATCCTTGAAAGTGTGGGGGTGCTTGGCTAAGGTCGCGGTATAAACCCAAAAGGTTAAAGATCGGACCTAAAATCGTGGATTGTGTATTCATTGGTTATGCACTTAATAGTAGTGCTAGTTGGTTTTTGGTTTATAAATCTGATTTCTCAGATATACAGGTTAATACAATTATTGAATCAAGGGACACTAGGTTTTTTGAGGATATATTTTCGTATAAAAAGGTATATGAACCAAGTGGTAAGGACAATGATAATGTTGTGAGACCTCGGGAGATGAAGGTCTCGACTACTTCGATACCTATTCACCTGTTATAAGGATTACGTCCATTAGGATGTTAGTCGCGCTAACAATGTTGAATGGGTTAGAACTACATCATATAGATGTTAAGACAACTTTCTTAAATGGAGACCTAGAAGAAGAGATCTATTTACAACAACCTGAAGGGTTTGCTGTTCCAGGACAAGAACTGAAAGTTTGTCGCTTAATTAAATCCCTTTACGGTTAAATCAAGCTCCAAAACAATGGCATGCGAAGTTTGATAAAGTTATGTTATCGAACGGTTTTAGTATTAATGATAGTGTCAAGTGTGTCTATATTCAGAATACTGAGAAAGGGTTTGCCATAGTGTGTCTTTATATAGATGACACGTTGATAATGGGTAGTAATAATAAAATGATTAAAGCTACTAAGCAATTGCTTGCCAACAAATTTGACATGAAAGATTTGGAAAGAACATATGTTATTTTGGGTATCAAAATCCATAGAACATCAAGAGGGTTGGCTTTATCACAGGCTCATTATATTGCTAAAATTCTTGAAAAATTCAAAAGTTTAAATATAACTCATATGAAGAACCTTATAGACTCCAGTCTTCGACTATCGAAGAATACTGGTAAAGTTTAAGAACAAAAGGAGTATGCTCAAGTATTAGGCAGTCTTATGTATGTTATGAACTGCACTAGACCTGAGATTGCTTATGTAGTGAGCATCTTGAGTCGCTTTACGAGTAATCCAAATGTGTATCATTGGAAAGTTATAGTAAGAGTTTTAGGATACCTAAAGCACACTCAAAACTTTGGTTTGCATTAAGAGAAGTACCCTGCAGTTATTGAAGGATATTGTGATGCAAACTGGATCACCGGTTCTAATGACACTAAATCCACAAGCGGATATGTGTTCACCCTTGGTAGTGGTGTTGTATCTTGGAAATCGTCCAAGCAGACTTGCATTGCAAGATCAACTATGGAAGCACCAAGCCGCCATTGGAAGGGTCAGGAACGTCATGTATAATGGCAAGTCTAGACATATACGTCGTAGGCATAATACCCTAAGACAACTACTCCCGAATGGAATCATCTCAATAGACTATGTGAAGTCTAAAGGAACATAGTGGATCCATTTGTTGGGTCAAAATGGACCCTCAAATCAAATGCGGAAGCGGAACAAAAATCGTAAGAGGAGAGAGATAGAGAAGAACACAATCAATTTGTTTAACGTGGGAAAACCTTCAACAATGTGAAGAAGTAAAAACCCAAGGGACACTAATCCAGAATCAAACTTCCACTATAACAATAATGGGTTACAAAGAATCAAAATACACCAAAATGGTGGTTCACTCAACCTCTCCAACAATGGTGACAATCAAACTCCCTAGAGTGTTTCACTCAAACTCTCTATAGAGATATCTCAAATGCAAAGCACAAGGCTTGCTCAAATGTGCTCTCAAGAATGTCACTTGAGGCTCTCAAATTCTCTCTGAAGATCTTGTCTGTTTCCGTCTGAGTCTAACCTGCCTCCACCCTCAACTAATGTATTTATAATGGTGGATTAGGTTTAGGTATGGGCCTGGGCCAGCATTGAAGGAGTAAGCCCAACCCAACACCATTAACTAAAGGTATTCCTAGAGAGTTAGTTGAAAAATTTGTCGAAAGCAATAGGTTTAAGGCCTATCAATTGTTGATCATCGCGGTAACTCTACCTTGATGAGTGTAAATCCCACGAACTAGGTTCAAAGAGACAACTAAGTCATGATTGACTGTTAAAAACTGTGGATTTTTAAACTCATACTCATTCCTATGACAAGACAGTGTATACGAGGGTAAGCATAACGACTTTTAATGGTTTCTTAATCTGATGTGTTCAGATGATGTATATTGAGGTATATCACAATAAATCACTATGCGAGTGTGAAGTGGGGCCGCTTCAATGAGAACTTAAAAAAGCTGATTCTCTACAACACTCGCAGAACCCGGCAGGTGTCCACGGCCAAAATGGACACAACAATGAGGACCAGCAATTCTAGGGAAGTAATTGTGTGTCTCCTATTGTCTTGGTACACACAATAAAGGTCGACGGTTCAAGGCATCACGACCACCGATTGACCTAGTATACCCGATAGGTTTACACTAAAGAAGGTTCAAAGGTAACCCCTACCTATCTCGATGCAATTGTTTCTCGTCGAGGAATCACACTTGCATACATATTCATATGCATTTAGTCATGTTAAATTTATCTCCTACTCATGTGGGGGATTGTTGGAGTTTATGTTTAAACTCCATGGGTTATGAATAAGAGGTCCCTCCGTAATTACTCTCAATCGCTCTGATAACGAACGGTTGCGATGGTCGCCACTAATAGTTGCAATGGTTCATCGCCAACGGTCACGGTGGTTCGCCGACAACTCTTCAACATGGTTGTTTGTTGTTTATATATATAGACACAGAGGCAATCAGAAAAAAATACGTTTCTTTTTTTTTATCTTCTCGCATACAGGATGCTGCATTTTTTTCATATCACATAAATTATTCATTCTTTGTGTGTGGTTCCTCAAGCATTCGCTTTGTTCGTTTGGATTGTTGATTGGTAGTGCCATCGATATTCAGATGTTGAACCGTTCTATCCTAGAAGATAATTTTTCGTCAACCTTTGGCATCAATTGGAGGGAGCAAATTGTCTTAAGGAGACAACCTTGTTGGGCTCAGATCCTTTCATCTCTCTGCATCTATTTCATACTCATCATATAGGTTCTGTTTAAATTGTTTTATGCAGTTGTAGATATTATATTGTCCCTCTTGACTACTCAGATTCTGACCCTTGTGTAATTGGATGTATTCCAATTCCAAAGTATTAATTATCAATAAAAAAGACAACCCTAAACATAACATATATTGGAAACAATAGACATTACTTATTACAAGAAACTTTTTTGAAAAAGAGACAACAAACATGGGGATGAGATTGATGATAGGATATTGATGAATGGACAAAGTTGAATAGGTGCTAATACCCAAAAAAATGAAAGAAAAGAAAAATATTGCACCAAAGATCATGTTGTTGAAAAAGCATTGTATAGGGATTAAAGACTATGACTAAGTTTTAAAAGTTAACCCGTTTAAATTGAGTCTCAACTGAGAATGTGTTTAGTTTAGATCACTAAATGTAGATGTTCTAAATGCACTAAACCTATCAATTACGAAAGCTAGCTTTGTTGGTACAATTAAATTGAAGGTACATTTAGTCATTTTACCATTACTGTTGGTTGTCTAGTGCCAACTTTTGGGTCATCCATTTAGCATTGCCTTGGGTATGCTAGTCATACACACCTACATTCATGCATTATTATGTGTTCTATACATCTAAAATTATATAAATAGAATAGATTCATATGTACATCTAAAAATTTTGTTAAAGCTTTTAATGTTTTTTTTAATATTACAGGGAGAGAAACAAAGAGAATTGCTAGGTCATATTTTTTTAAATGACATTCTACATCGGTTACGTAATAAACGACGTAGGATGTCACTATAACATCATTTATAAGAATAACCTATGTGGAAAAGGAAATTTCTAAATAGGTATCATTTTCACATTGGGTTTTTTGGACATTTAACATTGGTTTCTATAAAAAGAGAGTGTATGGTAATGAAGATACCTGGTGGGAGGAAAATCTTGAAGAATTTGAAGAGGAAAGGTGATGAAAAAGAATGCAGAAGAAAGCACAAATGCAAAGAGCACTCGTAAGAAGAAAAGGCACAAATGAGCAGAAAATAATGGCAAGGGAAGATGTATAGAGGAGAGGAAGTTTGAAAAGTAAATAGAAAAATGTAACCGTCGAATCCACGAAGGGACATGGATGTATAGCTGGCAAATACGAAACGTCGTGTAAGGGCATATGAGTCAAATCCACTCAATAGTGGGGGCAAAAAGACAAATAAATCCAAACGTCATGATTAAGGCGTGTAATGAAGCGATGCGCATTAAATGTGCTGACTACGTGCTACAGTTACGGATAAGACATAATGATGGTATGTTGTGGAGACGCTCCCTGCTCTAGTTGTGTGGAGATCAATCGATCAAGTGAACCCGGTGAAGAGGTATTTCATAGTACCCCGGTAGGGGTGAGAAAATGGATTGGCATGAAGCAGACATCGAGAAGGGATGGCCGTGGTGAAACAAAAAATACCCCGGCATACGATAGTTAGTATGCACGACCATTAATTGTCCAAGTTATCAGGAAGAGGAGTGCAAGCTAATACATCCTGGTTGCCTAGAAGCCTCGACAACCAGGCTGGGGGGCAATTGTTACGGATTCTGTATATGGGCTTAGTGATAAAGCCCGTTAAGAATTCGTACTCTGGGATCGTTGATCACAACCGTAGATGAAATTGTGGATAATAACTGTAAAGATCGTGAGAATAGACAGTCAAAGATCACGGCCTTGATTATCGAGAAGATCGTGAGGTCAAGCCGTTAGAGATCTTGGCCGTGATTATCGAAAAGAATCTTTAACTGACTTAGAGGTAAGTTTCAATATAAATAAGGGATGTTTTCAGAGAAAAAGGTACGCACACATCAGTTATCTCTTCTCTTTCAATTAACACTGTGCACACACCTCATTCCACTGGTTGAGTATCGCTTCATGCATAGTGATTATTTCTTTAAAGGTGTTTCCCTTCTATAAACATCTTGAGAGAGAGCTTAATCCTAGATTGAAATTACCAGCATCCTAGCTGGACATATCTGTTTGCAAGAAAACAGAACACATAGAATCCCACGTTAGAATTTTGTAATATGAGAATTTGATGCTAATTTTTTAAAATTTTAAACAATTGCCCCATTATTCTTTAAATGATATGATCGATAATAGTATTTTTTTTGAAAACCAGGATAAGAGTTTATCATTTTTAACGACTACCTTCTTTATTATTAGATATTTTAGAAACTTAATTTATGTGTTACAAAAAAAAATATTCTTCAAACAAAGTGAGTTATTTTCATCCTAGATAAATCTCCGTTGAACATCATAAACAAATTAAACAAACCACTATATATCTATAAATTATGTTGGTTCGTCCAACCTTAATTATCACACTAACACAGAAAATGCGTGAACAACACACAATTCAGCTATTTCCAATAACATTCATCCACATAGACTTCATTTTCATACAATAATGTCTCTTATTATCCTTTTGTATTTGGACAGATTATAAATGCATGACACTTTTTTTTTTCTCTAGACAAACAGGAAATAATGAGTACCTAGACCATATAAATTCCTAATAACGGCCCTTGCCACATTAGCCACATCATGCATACCATTATTCACATTGGTGAGTGGTGACACTACTAGAAAACAAGCATTCAACATCGGTTAATTTTGGCCTTCGACATCGGTTTTGAACCGATGTTGTATCAGGCGACGTTGAAAGTCTGAAAGTTAACATCGGTTTTTAAAACCGATGTTAACTAAACTTCACAACATCGGTTTTACATAAAACCGATGTCGATATATAACAAATAAAAACCTAAAAATGAAAAAAATTAAAAAACAACATCGGTTTTGGTAAGAAAACTGATGTTAACTAACATACAACATCGGTTATGAAAATAAAACCGATGTTGTCTTGTATGTTAACATCGGTTTTCTTACCAAAACCGATGTCCTTATGTAGGTACCAACATCGGTTTTGGAACAGAAACCGATGTTGTTGTACATATAAGCACATCGGTTTTGTAAGAAAACCGATGTTAACATACAAGACAACATCGGTTTTATTTTCATAACCGATGTTGTATGTTAGTTAACATCGGTTTTCTTACCAAAACCGATGTTGTTTTTTAATTTTTTTTAAATATATTTTTTGTTTTTTTAATTAGTGCAGTTCTTCAACCTGTCATGAAAATGCAGACCCATAACAAGCAACCAATTTCATAATACAATGCAATAAAATTAAAATTTCAATAACAAACAAAATTTAATAATGGTAATGTACATAAAAATGATTTCCTCACCTAATGTTCATACAATTGTATACAAATCAATCCCTTACCCACCTAACCTAATATTTTTTCTCTAATTCTAAGATAAAATTTAGCCCATTCAACCCTAACAGTCTTCAATGTCTGGGCTTCGAGTGGTCTTTCATCCGTGAAATACTGCATGACATAATAAAACATAAATTAAAAAGTATAAAACAAAAACAAGTGACACACATTTTTGAAATTAGACAATTACCATGTCCCATGAGTCCCTGAAGCCTCCTTGGACTATCGTCCACATCCAATGCATCACATAATACCCACATTCAGTGCTTCCTCTTTGCTTATTACACTAAATTCAATAACATGGTCAAAGTTAAACGCAAAATGAGTGTAAATAGTAATAAAGATTATTTTGAATACATGAACCATGATTTATTCAAAAACTTACTTTAAGCGCAATCCATTTAGTAGTAGCCTTTGATTTATTTCCGGAAGTCTCATGGAATGCCTTCAAAGCACTGCTTAAGATAAAAATGCATGCATATTGTACAATTAACATATTAACGTGTTAGAAATAATAACAGAAATGTGTTACAAGATTTCAACCGACCTGTTAATAATTCCTTTCAAGTAGATATCAGGTCTGTTGTGCAACGAACAGAACCACACGACAACGTTGGCCTTAGGACATATGACGACCAGTTGCCAATGTGAACTGCGTTGGAGAAAAATAAGTTATTATACAGCATACATTAATCAAATTGATTTGTACATATTTACTGACCCATTCAAGTACGCTGCGAGGTAGACATCTTTATGTGAACTCTGCATCCACTTCTTAACATAGTCCTCCGATTCAAATTGAGATTGCCCAGATCTCTGTATGGACTGTGGCTCGATGAATCCATACACATCGGGATGATCCGATTGCAGACATAACTCATTCATATGCCTATTGTTTTATATATTAAAGTCAATAATGCATGAACAAAAACACAATGTGTTATGTAAGATCTAGTGGAGAGTGACTTACAGAATCCACAGTTGTATAACGGAGATGTTCAGACATTGACCACCATGGATGATCTCTGAAATATCCTCCTGCTTGATGTACAACGGGAACTTGTCATTTTGCACCCCGAACAGTGACAAGTCCCATGGCACCTGCAGCGGTCTGATGAAAAGATCTGTGATGGTCGCTGCGATCTGGAACAAGGGATCCTCAACATGTTCCGAATAATTTAAAGGTTTCGCCGGTACAGGAGATCCCTGTTTAGCCTACACAGTGAACAAACATAAGTCAACGAACGTGTTAACTTTGTATGTGACAAATGAATGTTAAATGACAAGAAAGAAGGCAAAAATGAAATACCTTAATCCCAATAGGCTGTACAAGATGTGTCGGCCAAGCAAGGAAGGTGTTAAGGGCCTGTCCAACTAACTGCACCTCGTCAGTGGACACAGGGACTGGAGTATCAGCATCTAGAACCTCCTCAACACCCACCTTGACTTGACCATTTCCCAGAGGAACGTTGTGCACCGTTGTCGACCCCTCATAAAGTCTTCCAAGAGCAACCAGGCGGGGAGGATTGTCATCGACATACAACCCACGCCTGTCAGATACACCGGTATCCGGGTCATTACCGGAGGGATCGACACAGCTTTCCTTGGTGCTTACACGGGCACCAAGAGGACATGTCTGCACATCTGGAGCCGGCATGACACCCTGAGACTGCATCTGGGACTGTAGCTGGCTGAAGGACATCATAAGCTGCTGGGTAACCTTCTCAGTGATCGACTGCGTAAGTCTATCAGTGATCGACTGCTTCAGCTCTTCCCTGATATTTTCTTTCAGTGCAGACAAGTCTTCAGGCGTCATTGATGCCTTGGACTTACGAGAGGCTGATGGGGCCGGTCCGAAGTACTGTGTGATGGTCACACCGGATCCAGCAGCACGGACACGGCCGGGGTGCTCTGGTCGTCCAATGGCAGCAGTCAGGACATCCTGACGTCCACTGGGGACAAAGCTACCCTGTGTGGATTGCTCATCAAGGGAATCCTGCATGGATATGAAGAGCACTTGAGTTTTGTAATTTGTGAGTTCAAAAATCATTAAATGTGGACCAGTTTGTTGTTTTACTTACAATCCTCTCAGCAATCTCACGTGCTGCCTCAGAAGTCATTTCGTCGGTTTTCTTGGTGCGAGCCAGCTTCCACTTAACGTGCCGTCGCACAGGGGACGGAGGATGAATGATGGTATCCGTGCTGTCATCACGAGTTGCTCCCTCCAGTTGCTTCTTTTGTTTTTCCTCCATCAATTTCTTCTCGAGCAACTCGTAACCCCCGCGGGACAACACGTGAGGGGCGGTGTTTTGCTTCTGGATTGCCTGTGCCTTCTTTCTAACATCCTGTTACAAATACAGACATAGGTTTACAAATAATTAACCTGTTTGACTACATAATTGTGAAATTGTAAGGTTTTGTCAAACGACTAACCTCCCAGGAAGCCGTTCGCCGAGTGCCACAGAATTGGGTCCACTGTTCCTTACTAATGTCATATTTTTCGCATACAACATCGGCATCGTTGTCGTTGCCTTCTGTGAGGACCCATTTTCTTGTCAAATCTGATTTGAATTGCCTCCAGCGCTCGCCCACAGTCTGGAGAATCTTCTTCTTTGTCCGATGGTCAGACGCTTCAGGTATATCAAATTCAGCCTGCATTAAAAGGAAGTCAGTTATAAAGTAACATGAACAACATTTTAATTGTATAATTACAACAATAGGAAAAGGAGACCTTTAAGACACATATACCTGAATGTCCTCCCAAATCAAGTCCTTCTGCGCTGAAGGAACTTCCTTCCAATTAGGAAGGGTGACATCCACCTTGTCCCTAGCCACAATCCCTAGATATGTCCTCAATTTCTTCGCCTGAGGACCATCAGCCTTCCCTGTGACAGGATCCACATGGACCACCGGTCTGACAGCACCAGGAGCTCTAGTAGCCAGTGACCTCAGCCGTGTTGCTTTCCTCATCTTCTTCGTTGTCGACGGCGAAGGTCCTGACTCAATCGGAGGTGCTGACTCAGCATGAGCAGCTGCTGACTCAGGAGGCGGATGTGGTGCCTCAGTACGAGGAGGGGAGCTGGGTGGTGTAGTCATGATCCTGTAAAAAAAAAATAACACATATAAGTATAGTTAAGTTGCAAGTTAGGTTAATCATGAAATTTAAGAAGGAAGAGGTCCTGTAGGATTGTGTTGCATGTTAAAATCAATGGCATGAATTATTCGACTTACATAACAAGTGCCACTAATGCATGTTTAATGGCAACAATCCACAAGTGAATCTTTCATGATCAAGTAATAACAACGGAATATCAACACTTTGTACTTGCCTTAGAGGGAAGATAAAGATATACAAGAAAGAATTTTAAATAAAATTTCAAAATAGCAAGAATATTCACTGATACATTTCAATCTACTGATGCGAATTGATAGTTTTGTATACTTTCACACACTATGGGTAATTCCAACTCCATAATAAGATCCAGCTAGCTGCTTTATTTTTGTCCAACAAATCTATTAAGATATTCACATGACCTACAGAACAGACAAAACATGCCATAGTTTTTTTAGATTATAACTTTCCTTGTTAGTCATTTTAGGAACATGCTCAGTTCTCACCCGAGATTAGTCTCAAATTTTCTGATAGAAAAGGCAACTTTGTTGCTCATTCTTTAGCCCGCAATTCATTAGAGAATCTTAGTGAATGTTATTTCCATTATGTTCCCAAACTCAATTATATTTAATTACTGTACTATTTTAATGGAAATGAATGGGTTCTCATTTGTAATAAAAAAAACAAAAGCATAGCAATCACAAAAGGAATCATCATTCACACAAACAAAACAATCACTAAGGGAAAATACTAATAATTGATTACAAAAATAGCTAATATAAACAAAAGGAATCATCATTCATTATCAAAATATTAACATAAACAAAACAACCACAAAGGGGAAGAAATGACTCACAACAATAACCAATAGCAAGCCAAAAACAAAGCAAAAGCTACAAGCCTTCAAGTCAAAGACTTTCATCTTCCACTGCTGATTCTAATTCTGATCCTGATTATAACTTTCCTTATTCTATTAAAGAACAAGGTATACACAGCTAGAGGCTACACAGCTAGAGGCTACAGAGAGATGTGAAAACTTTCACAACAATCATTACAGTTTCAATGTGCTAATCTAACTTTCCAACTTGACAACACTTAAAGAGCTTTACATTGTAAATATTTGTTACAATATCACAAAAATTAAGAAGCTAGGTCCTAGTGCTCTATATTATCTTCTGGTAACACTTAATCTGAACCATCACGCAGTTCATTGGGAGTATTTGGCTCAAAAGAAATCCAATGCACAAGTTTCAAGGATGTCTCTTATCCCTTACACTTTCATGATCTCCATCTGGTTCCCTAGTCATTATTGTTTCAAGGGAGTTTCCATTACTGGGATGCATGCAACAATATTATTTAGTTTTTGTGCAGATTTTAGTCATTTCATTTTTCAATAAAGAAGGACTTCTTATGCTCTCCCAGTTGTACTTTCACTGTTTTCTTTTTAATAACTTTTTTTCTTGCATTAATAAATAAAGAAATGTGCCTTTAAATCTAGTAGGTTCTTTGAATTACAATATATTCAAATATATGGGAACTCATAATTTTATCAAGCACACTCCAAGATATTACTTATAACTCAAACATATGTTGCATATTGAGTCAAAGTTATACAATACCTGCTCAGCTTCAAAGTTCAATTGCAATAATTGACTTCTTAATATTATTATTTCTTCTTCCAGTTTCTTTTTCTGATTAACCTCGTCCTCCAGAATGCTGTGAACCTTTATAACCTCTGCATCCCCTCCAGCCTAGTACACAAAATGTCCCAATATTCTAGAAATCAATGCTTGAAAAATAAGAAGCCAGATAAGTTCATCATTTAACTGAAATATACCTCTGTGTGTGTACTTTTCCCCAGTAGAATTTTTAGATGTTCTACCTCTGCTTCATCTTCAGAAGATGGTGTTGGGCCCTGTGCCAACAAAAACTTTAACATCAGGACCACTAAACATTGAACACCGAAGATTTTAAAATATTGAACTTAGCACAAACCATGAAAATTGAAGCAAACAGAAGAGCAAGCAGGTAGGGAAATCATAAAATAGGAGAGGGAAAAATATAGATTTTGAGATATACAAGCAGGGTGAAAGTTGCCAGATCAAACTATAAGGAAAGTTATCCCACATGTATGCAACCAAGTGAATCTAGATCATCATAAACCCACAGTCACTTGTAAATACCTCTACCACAGTCACATGTATGCAAAATTGTTTTAAAAGGTAACCTCATAATAAGATACTAATATTAGAATAATAAAACAGACAGGATTAAACAACATCAAGTTGGGTTCTATTCTATTAACTCCTTCACTAACTCGTTTAGTAATCCTTCAAGTTTCCAAACTCAGTCTAGCACATTGAATTCCTCCGGCTAAGTAACACCATGTGATTCACAAATTCACAAATTAAAAGGGACGAATTTTAGACAGCAGCACAAAACCCAATATACATATTTCCAAATCAGATAAAAATTCAACAAGATCGAATCATAAAACGATTGCACTAACAATATCTAAGGAAACCTATTCAATTTCAAAGCAAGACAACAAAGCCACATAGGTAAAAAAAGTTAATTAAAAAAGGTATAATAAGCTCCGATTTTCTTGTCTTTGTTCCCTTTCCTCACAGAACTGTCAACATAAAACAAAATACGGGAGGACTCAGACCAAAACAAGGTACACCAACAGTGGAAAACAACCTACACAACACAAAATAGAAGCTCAGAAGAATAAGAAGACAAATGCAGAAGAAATAAAAGAAAAACAATGGAGGCGCACAGACCTCGTGGGAGCCGCGACGCTGACAATGGAGGCGGCGACAATGGAGGCGGCGACAATGGAACCAGACCGACAATGGAGGCAACACGGACAATCGAAGTGAGGCGGCGACAATGGAACCCCAAAACCAGAGGCACACAGTGGTATTGTGGAAGTGAGGCGCAGTGAAGAAGATAGGCGCGAGAGTGAAGACTGATTTTTATTTTAATTTTTGGGTATCTTATAATAACAACAACATCGGTTTTCATTAAAAAACCGATGTAAATATATTACCCTTAACATCGGTTTTGTTAAAAACCTGCAAAACCGATGTTAAGTCGTTGCCTTTAACATCGGTTTTGTTAAAATCTGGAAAACCGATGTTAACTTCTTCCTGTTAACATCGGTTTTTCTTAAAAATCTGGAAAACCGATGTTAAAGTCTTCCTGTTAACATCGGTTTTTCTTAAAAACCTGGAAAACCGATGTTAACGGTCAAAACTTAACATCGATTTTTGAGGTTTTTTGCGTAACCGATGTTAACAAAGTCCATTTATTTACAAATTTGCCATCGCGTTTTCGTTAACATCGGTTTTCCCAATAACCGATGTTAAAGTGGCGATGTTAAAACCTATTTTTCTAGTAGTGTGAATTCCCATTGAAGGCATCCTCACAAGAATCAGCCTCAACAGCACAATCAGCTACCGCATCTTCTGCAAATTTGGGGTCTCCCCTCACAGCCCTAGTGGCTTGTGGTACATCAGCTATCAAAATCCCTTTGTAATCCTCAGCACATTCACTTAAGGCTTTCTTATTCCCACCCTGCTTAAGAAGTTGGTTGATTTTTGTCTGGGCTTCAATTGCTTTGGCTTTGATCACATCGACCAAAATCAATGCGAGGCCTGCAATATCAGCGCTAGGGGCACGGGGGTCAGCTTTTAGGAGTTGAAGACAAAGAATAGGATTTGGGGTTCTCTTGCAAATGTACTCTATGAGTTTCACATCGTTTGGTTGCAACACTCTGCATTGACATGCTGACATTGAAATGATAGCCACAACAAGAATGCTGCAAATTATAGAGAGGTGCTTCAAGTTCAGCATCTTTGTGAGAATAAGATGGATGATATATAGAAGGCTCAAAATTTGAAGGATTTGAAATTGAAAAAAGTGCACTTTGGTTGTCGAGTTTCCTGTTCTTTCAGCCTTAAATAGAGAATTGCTTGTAGAGATAATCATCAACTACAAGGAAATATAATGTGACAAGTGAATGATATTATTAATAAAATAAGTAACGCTCAGAAAAGGAGTATAGCATTAATTATTATTAAATACTAATATTAATTAAGAAGATTTTTTAATTTTTGAAGATATTATTAATGAATCAAATAGTTTAAATATTTTTACATCAACTACAAGGAAATATAATGTGACAAGTGAATGATATTATTAATAAAATAAGTAATGCTCAGAAAAGGAGTATAACATTAATTATTATTAAATACTAATATTAATGAATCAAGTAGTTTAAATATTTTTACTAGAATCAAATAGCTTAAATATTTTTACTAGAATCTAATAAGTGACAAGTGTCAAGTATAGTTTAAAAATATTATGTTGTTTTATTTCTGATGTCACATATTTGTTGGTAATCTCCAAAATATGTCGCCAGTTGAATATTTTTGACAGATTTCCAATGAACCAAAATCTATCGATAAAATACTCAGAAAATTTTAACTAATAAAATTTTGTTGTTTGTAGGTAATTTTCCATGGAAATATAAGTCAGTAATTTTCCATGGATCTATTAGTCATAATTACTAGTGGATATTTTTGTGATAAATTATCAACGAATAATTTTGTGGGAAATTTTCCATGGATATATCCATTGATAATTACTGACTAATCAAGGTCCCTCAACTTTTATACATTGAGGTTTTTAGTGTCTAAAATTTTGCAAAATTAAGTTATTAGTCCCTTAAATCTCATTAAATAAATAAAAATAATGGGTTCAAACATTTACTTAAGGACTAAAAACTGAATTTTCTAAAAGTTTAGAGATCTCAACGAGTCATCAAACAAAAAATTTAGGGACCAAAAATCTTAGTGGAAAAAATTGAAGGATCTTGAGAAGTCAAACTTTTGTTATAGGGACTAAAAAATAAAATTTCAAAAAAGTTGCAGAAATTTAGTTAACTCTTTATCTTTGATTGACTATTTTTTTCTGACATTTCATTTCCATTTCAGCTCATTGGATACTTTTATTCTCTATTGAACTAAATATTTTATTTCCTTTTCAGCTTACCACACTTATAGTATTAATGTTTTTATTTTCATATGTATGATGATAATAATTATATATTAGACTAATAAATTGTAATTTTAGTCCCCCTTTAATTTTGATCCACGATTTTGGTTCTTCTATTTTTTCCGCAATTTTGATCCCCAATTTTGCATAAGTTTATTTCTTTTTGGTGTTTAATTGTTTCACAGAATCATCTTGCATTTCTTGGAATATGAAGGTGAAAATGTTTAATTACTTATTTGTTAGGATGTTATTAGAAAATATTTTCGGGCATCTTTTAGAATGTTTCATTCTCATATTTACATAGATTTTATTCCCATTCTAATGGGGTAGGAAACTTATATTACCTTGGGAATGTGAGAAGTTACTTTTTAACTCCACTATTACTTCCATGTTTACTTTTATTTTTATTTACAATTTATTATTTTAACACCTTAAAAGTATTCCTAGCAATATTAAAAGTTAGCTAAACATATTTTTATAGATATCAACGAATAACATTCCTAGCTACAATATTTCTGGTAATGTGATTCCCGAGAATGCAATATATTCCATGAAACAAACGCCACCTTTTATTTTAGTTGAGTTGAACTCTAAACCTAACATTTACTTTAAGGTACCAATAAAATGTAAAAAATTAAAGAAATAAATGTGTGTAAATTGAGACTTGAACCAAAATCACAGAAGAGAAATTAAAAGAGAACCAAAATTATAATTTAGTCTAATAATATTATTGATTATTTTTTAAATAAATTCCACTCCTTTACTCAGGGCCTTGGTTCCCCCACTAATGGAACCAAAAGGCATTTGGTTGTAAACATTGACATGAAGCAACGATAGTGAATTTTTGACCCAATGGTAGCACTTCTGACCAACATCTTTTTACAAATGAATTTAGAATTTCTAACCAGTTGTCAAGGAACCATAAGACATGCATTTGGTAGTAACGGATGACGTGGGGCAACAATAGTGGATTTTTTGGCACAATGGTAGCGCTTCTGACTCTAGATCAAAAGGTTGAGTGTCTGTTTCACGTTGGGTTCAATTTGTTGATATTCAAATTGTGCAACTCTATCAAGTGAAAGTTCATTCTAGCTTATGGTAAAGTTTGACAAAATTTGGTTGTCAGCCACTGCCAGAAAAGTTATTATGTGATTCAATCAGAGAAAATTACTTTTCGGCTAACAAGTTTAACTTTGGGCTATCTGAAAATTAGGTCTGCTCTTGTTTGGACAGGATTAGTTTTCATGAAAATGAGGATGATTTGCTTAAAGATTTTACATCAATCTGATGTATAGGTCTATAAACTTCAAAATTTGTTCAGTAAACAATTCTTCAGAAAAGAAAATTTAAAATCAGAGTAGTACCCCTTAGGCAAAGTTGTAAGATTTGTTGATCATCTAATGCATATATAAGATTATAATGTCATAATGTGCCAAAAGAGAAGAAAGTTGATCCTCCCAAATTTCAGCATGATTATAAATTATAATGCTATAATGTACCTCGGTTGTTCTCAAAACCTTCCATTGAAATCATCATATTAGAAAATGTTGCACATTTCTAGAATACTCAAGAAGCTTTTGGAAGCTTATAAAACCATGAAGAAACTTATAGATTCTAGAAAGTTATGGACACTTATAGAAGCTTCTGAAAACTTATGAAAACTTGAAGAAATTAAGAGAAGAATCTAAAGGCATTTAGAAGAATCTAGAGGTATTAAAAAAAGTACTTATGTAGATTATTCTAGAAAGACTTAGGAGTTGCAGAATAACCTAGAATAGAGTTTTCTAGATAAACAAATGTAGACCACATGTTAAGGAGGTGGAGACTCCTATAAATACCCCTAAAGCCTTATAGTTTATGAAAGCAAGAAAAGAAAGCAAGCAAGCGAAAAATAAAAACACTAGTCTTATAGTTTATACTGAGTTTCCACCTTTCTATACTTACTCAATATTCTCATTACTATCTCACTCATCATACATTCTATCTATCCTATCCTTCAAAGAAAAACACATTCAATCAATATTCTAACAACTATCATCAGTGGCATCAGAGCTTTGTTCGATTAATATAAGGCATTCTTCTATCAATCTGCTAGTATGGCAGATAACTTCCGCTCATCCATTCCAATCCCAACCTTTCATGGTGAAAACTATGATTTTTGGGTCATCAAAATGAAGACCTATTTTCGTGCTCAAGATTTGTGGAATATCGTTACTAAGGGATATACTAGTCCTGAAGATACGTCCACTCTATCTGCAGCACAAAGAAAGGAATTAAAGGAGAATGAACAAAAAGATTATCTAGCATTGCTTGCCCTTGAACTCAGCCTAGGAGATGAATTCTTTCCAAGAATTATGGGAGCTACTAGTGCCAAAGCAGCATGGGATAAGTTACAGGAGGAGTTTCAAGGATCTCAAAAGGTACAAACTTGTAATCTCCAAACTTTAAGAAGGAAGTTTGAGAATTTAAAAATGAATGATTTTGAGATTGCTAGGGATTATTATTATCAATTAAGAGCCTATGGAGATAATATTCCAGAAAATAAAGTTGTTGGAAAAATTTTAATTACGTGCATAGAAAAATACAATCCCATTATTGCAGTTATTGAAGAGTCAAAAGATATAGATAAATTAACAACTGTAGAATTAATGGGTTCTTAGAGGCTCCCGAAAAAGATTAGAAAGGTGATTTGAAAGCAATACAAAAAATGCCTTTCAATCTAAAATCAAGATGCAATCTCAGCAATCTAAAGATGGTGGGAGAAAAACAAATGAAAATTATAGAAACAATGAGAATCAAGAAAAACATAAAGAAAGAAGTGGAAAGTTTCCTCCACATGGCATTTGTAAGAGAAATAGTCACTTGGAGAAGGACTGTTGGTTTAAAGGAAAACCACAGTGCCGAAATTGTAAGAAGTTCGGACATGTAGAAAAGGTTTGTTGCTTAAAACTAAATCATCAAATTAATTTCTCTGAAGAACAAGAGTAAGAGAATGTTCTCTTATATGTTTCCCAAGATTCATCAAAAGAAATAAAGGATACATGGTATTTGGATAGTGGCTGCAGTAATCACATGACGAAGGATGAAAATATTTTCTGTAGTCTTGATAAAATCAAGACAAAAATAAAAATTGGCAATGCAGATTTTATGGAGGCAACGGGAGGAGGCACTATTGCCATTGAAACCAAAAAGGGGAAAGATACATCAACAATGTACTCTTGGTCCCTAACATATATCAAAAAATTTTGAGCGTCTGCCAAATGATGGAAAAAGGCTACTCTTTGCATTTTGAGAGAAATTCTTGCAAAATTTATGATAAGCAAGATAAATCTCTCTTGCAAAAATCAAAATGAAAGAGAATCGTTGTTTTCTAATACAATGGAGATATGCAAGTGATGTTGCAATGAAGGTGCAAGTTGACAAGTCATAGCTATGGCACAGAAGATTCAGGCATTTCAATCTACAAGGATTGAAAATTCTTCAACATAAAATATGATGAAAGATCTACCACCAATAATGGAGCACACCGACGTTTGTGAGGGGCTCATGCTCGGGAAACAACACCGACAACCTTTTCCATCAGGAGATTCAGGGCGAGCCAAAGAAGCGTTGGGGCTAGTCCATAAAGATGTTTATGACCCAATGCATACTCTATCACATAATCAAAACAGTTTCTTCATTCTCTTCATTGATGACTTCACTAGAATGACTTGGGTTTACTTTTTATGAGAAAAATTGCAAGTCTTCAATATTTTCAAGAAATTCAAAACTCGGGTCGAAAGGCAAAGTGGCTACAGCATAAAGAAGATAAGAAGTGACAAAGTCAAGGATACACCTTTAATGAATTCAACAAGTTGTGCGAAGATGAAGGCATAGAGCATCAACTTACAGTTGGATATCCACCAGAACAAAATGGTGTGTCAGAAAGAAAGAATAGAACTGTAATGGAGGCAGCAAGATCTATGCTAATGGAGAAAGGTTTTCCAAAATCTTTTTGGGCAGAGGCTGTAAGTACAGCAGTCTATCTTCTTAATAGAGGTCCAAGCAAAGTAGTTCAAGACAAGACACCAGCCGAAGCTTGGAGTGGACAAAATCCATCAGCAAAACATCTTAGAGTTTTTGGTTGCATTTGCTACATCCGCATGCCGAAAGAAAAAGAGGCGAGCTGGATGAGAAAGCAGAAAAGGAATCTTCTTAGGCTATAACACCCAATCAAAAGGCTATCGGGTCTATAGCTTAAGAACAAAGAAGTTAATCATCAGTCAAGACGTAAGTTTGATGAAGATTCTACAACTGGGAGGCTCAATAAGTTGAAAGAAAGAATATCAACTTACTAGAATCACCAAAAGATAAAGAAGATAATGAGCAACCAAGATCTCCAACACAAGCAATAGTGGAAGAATCACTTGACTCATCTCCAGAGTCGACACCAAGGAGAACTAAGTTATTGTCAAAGATCTATCAGGTATGCAATTTCACAATCGTTGAGCCAGAAAACTATGAAGAAGCTTCAAAGAGAAGAATGAGACTTGGGAGCTAGAGGATCTTCCTCAAGAGAAAGAAGTCATTGGAGTTAAATGGGTTTACAAGACAAAACTTAATCCAAATAGCTCAATTCAAAAACATAAACCAAGACTAGTTGCCAAGGGATATGCTCAACAGTTCGGCATCAACTACAATGAGACATTTGCCCCAGTCGCACGGCTTGATACAAAAAGAAGTGGAAGATTTACCAACTAGATGTCAAGTTTGCATTGAGCAAAAATAGACAGTTAATTCATTGAGCAAGGATTCATGAGGAATAAAAGTGAGCCACCACTATATATCAAGAACCAAGGTACAACTGACACCCGTATTGTCCCCTTATATGTTGATTATCTTATCTATACAGGAAACAATGAGAAGATGGTCCAAGAATTAAAAGAAGATATGATGAAGACATTTGAGATGATAGACCTTGGTCTAATGCACTATTTTCTTGGAATAGAGATAGCTCAAACAAAAGACGGTATATTTATCTCATAAAAGAAGTATACTACTAATCTTTTGAAGAAATTCAAGATGGAAGGCTGCAAGAAAATAGCTACTCTACTAGATAGCAACAAAGGATTAACAAGGGATGATGGCACACCAAGTGCAGATAACATGCAATTTCGAAGCCTCATTGGAAGCCTGCTTTATCTAACAACTACAAGACCTAATATTATGTATGCTACTAGTATATTATCAAGATTCATGCATATTCCAAGCCAAGTTCACTATAAAGCAGCAAAACGAGTATTACGATACTTGCAAGGAACAAAGAACTATGACATATGGTACGAGTCTACTTCTAAATCGAGACTGATTGGTTATATTGATAGTGATTGGGCAAGATCAATGGATGATATGAAGAGCACCTCAAGCTATCTATCCTTTCACACTTGACTTAGGAATATTCTCTTGGGCATCAAAAAAGCAAACAACAGTTGCTCAATCATCAGCAAAAGCAGAATATATAGCAGCAACTATAACTACAAGTCAAACCATATGGCTCAAGCGCATACTTGAAGACAACGGAGAACAACAAAATCAAGTGATAGAGATATATTGTGATAGCAAGTACGCTATAGCAATGACAAAGAATCTTGTATTTCATGGGAGAACTAAACACGTCAATATCAAATATCACTTCATTATGGAATCCGAAGCAAACAAAGAAATAGAGCTTAAGTACTGCAAGACTGAAGAACAACTGGCAGACATTTTCACAAAGGCACTACGAAGATCAAGGTTCGAATTACTAAGAGATGTGATTGGAGTTATGGAAATGCACATCAAGGAGGAGTATTAGAAAATGCTACACATTTTTAGAATACTCTAGAAGTTTATAGGACCATGAAGAAACTTATAGAAGCTTTCTAGAAACTTATGAACGCCATCTGTGACATCTACTCATCCTGTGATTCCAAATCAACAGACTTATTAATCAACTCATGAATTGAGTAAACTAATCTAATGATAATGAAAATCTTTCGTATTATTCTATATATATTATTCTAGAATAGAATTCGATTTCTATTAGAAATAAAAATGAATATTAAAAAAACAAAGAATAATAACTTTTTTATTTCAATTTATTTACTTTTGAATTAATATAGAAGAAAATATAGAAGCTTCTGGAAACTTATGGAAGCTTGAAGAAATTAAGAGAAGAATCTAGAGACATTAAAAAATGTACTTATGTAGATTATTCTAGAAAGACTTAGGAGTTGTAGAATAACCTAGAATAGAGCTTTCTAGATAAACAAATGTAGACTACATGTTAAGGAGGTAGAGAATCCTATAAATACCCCCAAAGCCTTGTAGTTTATGAAAGCAAGAAAGAAAGCAAGCAAGCAAAAATAAAAATACTAGTTCTCCTGTAAACTAAGTTCCTACCTTTCTATACTTACTCAATATTCTCCTTACTATCTCACTCATCATACATTCTATGTATCCTATCCTTCAATGAATAACACATTCAATCAATATTCTTACAACTATTATCACATCAGTTGGAAGTTATAATGTTAGGAAAGATGTGCTTGGGATAAAATTTAGGATAAGATTAAAGAAGAAGCTAAAGTAAGAAACATTATTACTAAAACACATCCTGAAGATAAGAATAGTAGTCATGCCAAGGGATATGCCTGCAATTAAGGATTAAAAGGAGATATTGATAGTGCTCTTGCTGCTTTTGATGATAAATCTGAATGTCTGGATAGCATTAAAGCAGATACTGAAGAACAAAACAATTTTTGTCAAACATACTTAGGAGAAAAGTAGTCATGCCAACCAGGGCATATGTTTGTAGTAAGGAAGGAGCAAAAGCAACAGATGGTGCTCGTCAAAGACAAGAGTTGTTGTTGTCTTAAGAAAGGTATATGTGCGATGGATAGTATAAAATCAATATCTCTTAACATAGAGTCATCATCATATTCCATCTGTCAAGAGCATCATGTGCATAAGAACATTTGTCCTGGTAGAGGCATGAATACTGATAAAGAAATGCCTTTGATGATGTCTCCTTCCATACATTTCTGCTCAAGTTTTCTATCCTTCAGGAAGGCTGGGGTGACTAGTTCAAGATGAAAAATGTGTGCCTAAGGAAAGACAGAATGTTCAGATCAAGTTGGATGTGTTGAATCCATACAACCACCTACTTCAAGATCCGATTGCGTCAGGACCACCGGACTCACCAAGGGTAATCAGATTATCCAAAAGTGGTGGATCCACAAGTTCAAGAAAGTTCCCTTCCCAGGTATCAAGAAATGACCCTTAACATCAATGTACTAAACACTCTCCCCAAACAAGAAATTACCCTTAACATCAATGTACTAACCACCATTCAAGAACCAGTGGTAGTTGCAAAGGTGTTAGGGTTGAGTCTATCAAGAATCATATACTCCCTCCGTTCTTATTAAGAAAAGTTGTTAATTTACTTTGTAGCAATAAATTTGTCTTACATTTATAACTTTTTCCAAAATATCCTTGCCATTAGTATTTTTTATCTCTTCTAATGGTTTGTCAATACATTTTTTTCTTCTTATATTAAGGGTTATTTCTAGTCTTAAAATTATTAATGCATAGAACAAATTTTTGGAGAGAGCTATGATGCATTTTTCAGGTTAGGGAAATGTGTTACCAGAATTTGTATGGTGTAGTATCTGTCACCTTAGATTTACACAGTTCAACTATTACAAATAATAATAGTAATTAGAGAACAAAGGATTGTGAGTAACTATTAAAAAATGAATGGGTGTGAGTTAATAAGGATTAAGAGACATTACTTTTTGTAACCACTATTTATTGAAAAGGGTTATGACATTATGCCCATTTAGAGTCTTAATTAAATAATTATGTATTGTCTATGGGTTGCTCTACTATAAATAGAGCACCAAATAATGTAGCAAAGTGTGCCACATAAAGAGAATCTTATCTATAATCTTTAGTCTCTTCTTCTCTTTTTCTAACAAATTAAGTTGAATCAGAGCTTAGGTTCTAAATTGAGAGAAACACTTAGTGAGGGGAGTCAAACACTTAGTGAGGATTCTTTGCCACAAAATGAGAAAGAGACTTTGCTAAAGATTAAGAAGAAAGATCAACAAGCAATTACCTGCATCTATCAAAGTTTAAATGAAGGCATGTTTGAGATGGTGTCTAATTCCTCCACCTCCAAAGAAGATTGGGAAATTTTAAGGACATCCCTTGAAGGTGTTGACATGGTGAAAAAGGTGTGGTTACAAACTGCTCGTGGAGATTTTGAATCCTTGTGTATGAAGGAGTCCAAGTCAATTTTGGATTTGGGCAATAGGAAGGTAATGGTTGTGAACCAAACAAAGCATTAAAGGAAGAAATTGTTGGAAGGAGGATACTTGAGAAAGGAAAGGTTTTAGAAAGATTTGGAGGAAGAGAACACTTTTATAACTACACAACTCTTTTCTTTTTGGCTTGGTACAAAATGGTGGATATGACCCCTATTTATACTAGTGACACCTCCTTAACTAATGGCTAGGATTGTGCCAATACAACTCCTAACTAGTGGTTACAATTCATTCTCTAGAATTCTCCATAATTTTCCTAGCCTAGATATTTCCATGGTAGTTTCTAGGTTGAACTATTATAGATATTTCTATAGAGCAATCTAGAGTGGATTACTCTAGAATTTGGACTATACACTTCTTGGATATTTCTAGATATTGGGTTATTTAACAATTAAGCAAAATGGAGCAAAAAACTAAATTAAGTTTAATATTCAACACCCCCCCCCCTAAACTTGATTTTGTAACTCCAAGTAGTTTTCTCATCTTAACAAGGTCTTCCATTCTCAAGTGGTTTGGTGAAGATATCTGCAGCTTGTTCTTGAGACTTCGCATACTTTATATGCACATCCTTTCTTGCAATGCATTCTCTTATATAATGATAGCGTGTATCAATGTGCTTATGTCATGGAAGACCGAATCATTTGCTAATGCTATTGCAGATTTATTGTAAACATAAATATTTGTTGGCTCCTCTTGTTGCATAGTCAACTCCTTCAGCAAATTCCTAAGCTAAATAGCATGGCTGACACACAATGTTGCTGCGACATACTTGGCTTCACAAGTAGACAGAGAACAATAGGTTGTTTCTTCGACATCCATGTGAAAGCAGTATCTCCCACGAAGAACACAAATCCAGTGGTGCTTTTTCTATCATCCATGTCTCCAACCCAATCGCTATCACTATATCCTACATGTTTATATTCATTAGAGGATGGGAAAAATAAGCCAAAGTCGATAGTACCTTTAATGTAGCGGAGGATTCTCTT
The DNA here is from genome assembly GCA_007407185.1 of Glycine tomentella. NCBI lineage: Eukaryota > Viridiplantae > Streptophyta > Magnoliopsida > Fabales > Fabaceae > Glycine > Glycine tomentella. The sequence continues at coordinate 817,344 of PYAF01003279.1, read as the reverse complement.
TGCAGCTTTCAAGTGTGTGGTAGTTGGAGACTCCATGTAGCGACTAACGAATCCAACAACAAAAAACATTTTAGGTCTGATGCATGTCAAGTAGCGCAAACTTCTAATTAAGCTTTTGAAAAAAGTAGGATCAACATCTTCTCCTTCACTATACTTAGACAAATTAACTCCACATTCCATTGGGGTGTTGCTAGGCTTGCAATCGTCCATCTTGAATTTCTTTAGTATCTCCCTTGCATAACCTTCTTGAGTGATGAAAATGCTTTTTCAATGCCGAGATAGTATGTCATTTGTCCAATATCAGTCATCTCAAAGTCATTCTTCATTCCTTTCTTGAAATCTTCGAACATCCTTGGATTATTTCCTGTGAAGACTAGATCATCCCTGTACAAGAACATTACCAAAATATCTCCATCTTTGAGCTTATAACATAAAGTGCATGCTTATAAGGACATTTGATGAAATCGTTCTCTTGGAAATACTTGTCTATTGGACTATTCAAAGCTCTTGGTGCTTGCGTTAGCCCATAGTGTATATTCTTCAACTTCAATACCTTATCTTCTTGTTCTTTGACTTCATACCCTACTGGTTGCTCGATGTACAATTCTTCTTCAAGTACTCCATTCAAAAATGTTGACTTTACATCCATTTGGTGTATGCTCCACTTGTTTTGAGCTGCCAAAGAAATAATTAGTCTAATAGTTTCTAAGCGAGCAACAGGAGCAAATACCTCGCCATAATTGATTCCTGCTTGTTGATATAGCCTTTTGCCACCAATTCCACCTTGTATCTTTCAGCTTCTCCCATGGCATTCTTTTTAACTTTGTAAACCCACTTCACACCAATCACCTTATGCCCTTTTGGAAGTGAGGTTATCTTGGTTCTCTGTTACCTCATAAATTCTTGCAAGCTCCTGAAGCGTGGTACTTTTTCGCTTGACCTTCCAGCTGAAAATGGTTCTTCTTGTTGACTTGTGGTTGGTGAATTTGAGGGAGTAATGACTCTTGTCTTTCTTGCTCCATCCTTGGTTGCTCCATTTCTTCATCCTTCATCAAGTGAGGAAATAAGTTGTAGTTTTCATCATGTAGACCCCAATTCCATTGTTCTTCTTTCTTGAACTTCACATCTCGACTAATGATGGTCTTGCCATTGTTAGGATTGTAAAGTTTACAGCCTTTAGAGTTAGAATCATAGTCGATGAAGATGAGCTTCCACTATTACAAAATCTGTTTTCTAGGACGCGCATTCAAGAACGGTTGTAACAAAACCGTCTTAAAAATTGAAGCGGTGGCAGTATTGTAAATAATTACAATATTTTAAAAACGGTTATATCAAAACCGTTTTTAAAGCGTGTTTTCGAAAACGGTCATTAGCGTAACCGTCCTTGAAATAAGGGACTCGTCGCATTTCAAAAACGGTTTTGAGTAACCGTCCTTGTTCTCTCTCTCGCGTTTTTCTATTTTCTTTCTCTCTCTCGAGTGCGCCCAGTTCATTTTAAATTTTCATTCTCTCTCGCAGTCGTTCATCTCCTCTGGTCCTCACATACCCAAACCCCTTCTCCAACCCTTTCACGTCTCCATCGTGGTTGAGGTCGTTGCGGCAGGGGTAATGGGAGGCGCCGTCGGTGGGAGATCTGGGAGAAGAAGGAGTGGAGGACGAGGGTGAGAACAAAAAATCAGTGAGTTGCAGATTTCCAAAGAGGTAGTTGCATATTTTTGATGCCAACGATGAAGATAGACGAGGAGGAGCAAGGGGAAGAGGTAGTTATCTATGATTTTATTTTTCGAAATCCCTAATTTGCTGAAATAGTTATTTATTTGGATGCGAAACTTGATTATGGATTTTTTATTATATGTTATTTGTTGATTTTCACTTGATTCGTTTGATTTCTCCTTTCTGTTCCAAACCAGGGCCTAGAACCTGGAGAGTCTTCACTAGTTCATTTAATCATTTACGGTTATTTGTTAACACCTTGCATGTTTATCAATTTTTTTTAGAACAATTGCTTATGGAACCTGTTTACAGGACTTTGGAATACTATGCGTTGATTTAAATTAATTGTCCGAGAAAAAATATATGGCCCTGTGCCCACCTCCTATTATTAGTGCCCACCTCTGATATTGTCTTGACAAATTGCCAAATTCAAGGTTTGGATTTCTGTCAATTCCTTCTACTTGTTCAAGTATGTGGAGTAGAAAAATTTCACTGTTTCTTATTTACAATTGATTACAAGTAACAGTGGACATTGACTCATTGAGTTGTTAAATGACAATTAACAGGTGAGGATTTGAAAATTAAGCTTCAAGAGGATAGGGCTGGCCTTCCTGCAAATGTAATCTTTCGAATTTTTCTAAATGTTAAGTGTGCTGCTAATTGCTTGATGGTTTTATTATTTTTTACAATCACATACAATGGAATAAGGATCACTTATGAATGCAAACTTTGCGTGGTTAGGTGGCAGAGAAATTTCCACATATTCGAGGTTACAAAGTTTTCAGACTGCCACCTACTTTGGATGTTAAGCCTCTTCTTAAATCCCAGTTAGCGGTTGTTATTTGTGATTGTAAGTCCTGTTCTTTCTACAATATCACATGGAACTATAATTATACATACAAGGTATAGAGTAGCGTGTGTGTTTCTTTATTAGCTATTTAGCATAGTATATTTCATTTCTGTTCTATGATGCATTAGATTGTAAAGTAGAAAAGCTTTTTGCAGTATATTCATGTTATGGAAGGAAAAGTGTCTTTGTAGTCACAAGGGTCTACTAATAGTATTCCTTTCTTCGTTTTGCACAGCTGATGGGGAATGCATGAACTGCACTGATTTGCAATTACCTGGTGTTTTAGATGACCTTTTCTCATATAGTGGTCCCCTTGGTGCACTTTTCTCAGAGGAAGCTGTGTCACTTTACCTGTGGGCACCTAATGCTCAAGTATATTTTCTTCTATTGAAAAAGATCTTGATTTCAATGTCCTCTTCAACCAGTAATACCTATTATCTGCATAATATCTTTTTGGTAAAAACTAAAAACAGGAAGTGCATGCTTACGGCAATAGGTTGTCGAGAGCTACCTATTCCAGACCACATGGATATTTATCACCTTACCAGGGAAATTGAAGCCTCTGACATGTCTTCATTGGAGGCTGTCATAAGCTGTGATTAGGAAAAGTTGAGATTGGAGAAAGAAGCTGAAGCTTTGGCGTGTGTTTAAGTAATATAGACTCTGATTTTTTTCTCACTTTCTTATGTTTTTGAATTATGCTAATATTGTTACTAACTATGCTTTAGTTTACATTTCTAAGTGTTTCCTGTACCTTGATCTATAATAATAATTTTTCTTAACTCATTTTTGGTGGTGTGGAAATAAATGTGTTATTTTTTAGAGTGTTATTGCTTGTTCTAGTATTTCTTCTGTCTCCTCTTTGAGTTGGACTTGGATGGGAATAACCAATTACCTGAAAATTCTCTCAATCATATCAAGTGACGCCTGTTCCAAAAGTTCCCAAGAGAAATTATCTGTAAATTCTTCAGTAATTGGTTTGCAATTTGAAATATTATTCTTCAGTGATTGTTAGAATATTATTCTTTAGTAATTGGTGTCTTTTAACAGCGTAAGTTGGTTAAGTTTAATTGACCATTTATTTCAATTTGGTTCTTTCTTGTTGCAAATTCAGTATTTTATTTTTCATGGATGACATCATGAGATGAGATTTAAAGGTTTTGAGTAGTATTTTTAACTACAAGATCTGCTTATTAATAGCTATGGCAGTAACCTCTGTCTACCTAAGTACCTAAGAAATGCGGTCATTG
>PYAF01003279.1:792766-813431 GCA_007407185.1 Glycine tomentella | reverse complement strand
TATCCATATCTGTTTTGAAAAAATTATAATCTTTCTTATCATTTACAAACTCATTTGATTATTGTGGAACTTTCAGATGAACTCTTATTTCTAAACTTGTTTTTAATTAACAAAGACTCTTTTAGAACTTTTTCTAAATTTCCGAAAAAAAAATTCCGCTGCAAATAAAATAAATACGTAATAGTAGAGGTGGTTACAACAAATACCAAGACGGTTTGAAAACCGACTTCGAAAATCAGACTTTCAAAGACGCTCGCAACAAAGACGGGTGGAGAACCATCTTTGAATGCCCTTTAGAACCGACTTAGAAGGCCTTGCTTGTAGTAGTGTTCTCACTTTTGTCGTCAAGCTTTGACCTCTTCTCATCATGAATGTGTGCGTAGGCTATGCTTCCAAACAATTTCATGTGGCAGGTCCCAGACTTTCTTCCACTCCATGCTTCTTGTGGTGTCTTTCCCCAAACGCTTCTTGTTGGCGAACAATTTAAAAGGTATATAGCAGTTGCAACGGCTTTAGCCCAAAACTCCTTTGGCATCTTCTTACTCTTGAGCATACTCCTTGTCATGTTGAAAATGATTATATTCTTTCTTTCAGCTCCTCCATTTTTTTGTGGGCTTCTAGGGACGATTAAAGGCCTTCGGATTCCATTATGATCACAAAATTCTTGGAATCCTTTGGAAGTGAACTCTCCATCTTTATCGGATCTCATGGCTTTGATCTCCCATCCACTTTCTTTCTCCACATTTTCCTTGAACTTCTTGAAGACTCCAAACACCTCCGATTTTTGCTTTAGGAAATACACCCACGTCTTCCGTGAAAAATCATCTATGAAGATAAGAAAGTAATTACTCTTACCGAGTGAGCTTGGCTTTAATGGTCCACAAACATCTGTATCTATAAGCTCGAGCGACTTGTTGGCTCCTGACGAAGATTCCTTTGGAAAGCTCTTTCTATATTGCTTCCCAAGTAAGCATCCTTCACATAGCTGGTCAGGTTGACTGTTGGAAGGCAATCCTCTCATCATCTCCTTCTTGTATAGAAGCTCAAGATCACCAAAGTTAAGGTGTCCAAATCGCAGATGCCACAACCAGGATGCATCCTTATAGCAAGCTTTGAGACACTTTGCAATGTCTTGTTGAATATTTAGCATAAACATTCTATTTCTTGTCATAGGCACTTTACCAATCAAGTTATTTTTATTATCTATTAAAGAAAGAGTATTATTCTTTAAGTCAACATCGTACCCTTTCTCCAAGAGTTGTCCCAAACTCAAAATATTGTTCTTCATATTGGCCACATAGTAAACATTAGAAATGAATTAGTGCCTTGCATCCTTTAATCGGATAAGAATTTTACCTTTGCCTTTCACTGGTGCCTTTGTTTCATCTCCAAATGAGACATTTCCATTCACCAATTCGTTAAGTTCCATGAACAAGTCCCTCTTTCCGCACATGTGATTGCTTGCTCCAGAGTCTAAATACCATGTATTGTCTTTTTTTCTTACCTTGTCCTTGTGTACCATCAACAGAGTGTCATCTTCATGATTCCTCTCCTCATAGTTTACCTTCTCCTCAATCCTTTTTGTAGGGACTCTACATTCAGAAGCATAATGGCTAAACCTTTGACAGTTGTAGCACTTGACTTGAGACTTGTCACATCTTGGTTGCGAGCTACCTCTTCCACAACCTCTTGTTGAGCTCTATCTTCAATCTTCATTGGCATAGTTGTTGTCGAAGCCTACTCTTCCACTTCCATGACCTCTTCCTCGACCACGATATCTTCCTCGTCCTCTTGTGTTGCCAAAGTCTTCTTCCTTTTCTCTGGAGTTGACATGTGTCTTGCTTGAGTAATTGTTCACAACCCCTTATTTCTTCTTTTACTTTTCCGCGTATGCTTGTAAAGAGACCAAGAGTTGCTCTATTGTCATAGCTTCTAAATCTTTTGTTTCTTCTATGACGGTGATAATACGATCGAATTTCAAATCTAAAGATCGCAAAATCTTCTCCATAATTTTTACATCATTTATCTTTTCTCCATTTCTTTTTAATTGATTAGTCACTGTCAAGACTCTAGAAAAATAATCTGATATACTTTCGGCATCTTTCATGTGTAAAGTTTCAAACTCACTTCTTAGAGTTTGGAGACGTACATTCTTAACTGGCTCAACACCCTTGAAAGAAGTTTGTAGTTTCTCCCATGTTTCCTTTGCGGTGGTTGCCTGCAAAATCTTCTCAAAAGCATCCTCATCTAATCCTTGATAGATGAGATAGAGAACTTTCTTGTCTCTCTTTCTTGAATCCTTCAAGTTATCCCTTTGAGCTTGGGATAAAGTAGCTCCTTCTTATAGCTCATTGTAGCCTTTCTCTATTATTTTCCACACATCTTGTGATCCAAGGAGAGCCTTCATCTTAATGCTCCAATTATCATAGTTGCTCTTGGTGAGCATAGGGACTTGGAAAGGAACCATGTTGTTACTTGTCATCTCTCTAGAAAGGATCTTAAGGCTCTTGATATCACTTTGTTCGAAGGAGGATATTTGAGAAAGGAAAGGTTTTAGAAAGTTTTGGAGGATGATAACACTTTTATAACTACACAACTCTTTTTCTTTTGACTTGGTACAAAATGGTGGATATGAACCCTATTTATAATAATGGCACCTCCTTAACTAATGGCTAGGATTATGCCAACACTACTCTTAACTAGTGGTTACAATTCATTCTCTAGAATTCTCCATAATTTTTGTAGCCTAGATAGTTCCATGGTAATTTCTAGGTTAAACTATTCTAGATATTTCTATGGAGCAATCTAGAGTGAATTACTCTAGAATTTGGACTACACACTTCTTGGATATTTCTAGATATTAGGCCATTTAATAATTAAGTCCAGTGGATCAAAAAACTAAATTAAATTTAATATTCAACAAGAATATGCAAGATGTTCGTGTTATAGAGAAGATTCTTCATTCTCTAACTAAATTTTAATTTTGTGATTTGTGCAATTGAGAGTCAAATTAAAGACATTTAGTCAATGACAATGGACCAATTATTAGGTTCACTTCAAGCATATGAAGAAAGATTAAAAAGAATAGGTCTTCAATAGGCTGTGAATATTGCACAAAGTGGTTTAAGTCACGATGCATTAATTTGCCTTGGGGTTTGTATTTGGTGTGCTAGACCTTCTGGTTTTATGTACTCACTTGGTGGGTCCTAGGCTTACTTGCTTACTGAGTTTCATTAACCAAATTAGTGCATTGCAGATAGTTTAATCCATATGTAGCTTTTTTAAAGTGGTTAAACAAATCTAATTTTATGTTTGGTTGTATTGTAAGTGTGTGAATTTCGTATGTCCAGATGATGCTAGTATAATATTCTTTCAGCATACTAAATAATTGTAGAGAGAAATTATTCAAAGATATGAATGAATTGACCCTAAATTGGGATATGTTGCCCTGGAGGCATATTATTTCAAAAGGCAACTTTACAAACTACTATAGTAATGGCACTTTTGTAAATCATATTCAGATTAGTTTGAATCAATTGTTTTGGTCCCTCTCTTTCTGTGTATGTAATGTAGAATAGTGGACAACTTAAGATATTAGTGTTAACGAGGGAAATTATTTACAGTCATGAATGAATTGAACTAGATTGTGATATGTTGCCCTTGGGGCATATGACTTCAGAAGGAAACTTTATAAAATACTAATTTCATTTTAGTAAATCATATTCAGATAAGTTTGAATAGACTGTTTTGGTCCCTCTTTCTGTGAATGTAATGTAAGGTGGATGACTTAGGATTTTAGTGTTAATGCATCATGTGTTTGGTTTGCTTACACGTTTAATTATCATCATTCCTCTAGCTCTTCATACAAAATAAAATGTGATTCTTGTTTTAATAATTGACTGTAAATCTGCATTATTAAGAACTAGAAAGCAACTGTGTCCCTTTGAAAAAGATAATTATAGGATGAGTAGATTGTAAGCTTCTTTCAATTCTTTCATGCATTCCTCACTTACTAACTGGGACGAAGCTTTTCAACTTCACCGTGTCACACGACTAATCCTGTATGATAAAGGTAATGTGGGGCTGCTTTCACCCGTTCTTTCCAATCTCACTGGACTGCACTACCTTCAGATTGTTCGCAGTCACTTATTTGGCAGTATTCCACTTGAATTTTCCAACCTCAGACGCATTCACAGCGTCACTCTCGAGGGGAGTAATTTTCATGGCTCGATACCAGATTCCTTTTCCATGCTTTTCAAGCTTTACTTTTTTTATCATTAAGTAAAATAACATATCAGTTTCACTTCCTCCATCTCTCTTTCTCAACTGCACTCTGCTAGACGTTGTGGACTTTTGCAGCAACTCATTAACTGGCCAAATCCCAGAAGAGATTGGAAACTGCAAAAGCCTGTGGAGTATCAGTTTATACGATAATCAATTTACTGAGCAACTTCCTCACTCGCTGACCAATCTAACGCTTCAAAATTTAGACGTGGAGTTCAATTATCTGTTTGGTGAATTGCCTACAAAGTTTGTTAGTAGCTGGCCAAATCTTCTTTACCTTCATTTATCATACAACAATATGGTAAGCCATCATAACACCACCAATCTTGATCCATTTTTCACTGCTCTCAGAAACAACAGTAATTTACACGAGCTTGAATTGGCAGGAATGGGCCTCGGGGGAAGGTTAACCTACACTAAATGTTATTTTATAAAACTAAAATTTATAATAAAAAAAACATTTTAAAACAAATAAAATAATTAAAATATTAACTAATTAATATAATTCTATTTATAAATTATATTTAAGACTTATGACAAATAATTTATATTATGATATATTATTATTTTTAATTATTGATATTTAAAAAAATTCAAATTAGTGTTATGAATAATATATTTATACGCGTTCATATTTTTTTTATCTTTTGTATCTATGTATAGGTTATTCTTTTTAAATAGAACACACACAATTTCTATTCTGTCAAAACTATTGTGTTCCCTTCTTTATTTTTTTCTCTCTATTTTCTTTATGCATGAAGTTATATTTTATTTAATTTGTTATCAATGCAATTGTTTTTTTATTAAGTTCATTTGACAATTGGTATTGTAACTTTCAAGAAAAAAAGTCATGTAAAAAAATTTGGAGAAAATTTTTCCACTAATTTCATTGGTGCTATGGTAGACTATTTGTGTTTTTTTTATCATCATGAATTTGATCATTTGATAATCTTGAATACTCTATCATACAAGAAAAATATTAGAATATTTTTCTCATTAGAAGTGAGAAAATAATTTAAAAATAAAAATAAAAGAATAATTTGTATCCCTTAATTGTTGATGCCATAAAATTTTATTATAATTTGATCTTGTGAAAGAGAAAATTATATTCTTTTGAACTAAATATTTTTTTAAGGTAAAGCTAAAGGTATTGAAAATGATAAATTGGAAAAGATTAAATATATATTCAAAATTAGATTTGATATCCATTTATAATCTGTTACAAATTATAAAAAAAAATGGTATAAAGAGAAAACAAAATGATTGGCCATTATCCTTATATAAAAAAAACATGATTTATACGTGCAGTAACTTAATTGATAGGTATTTACCTATATGAATAATTATTTTTTAAATAGATTTATTATTTGATAATTACCTGTATGAAAAATTTCTAACCATTTTTTAACTTTTTTATTTGTGTCTTACTCTCAAGTTCACAAGTGTGATTCTGTTAGGTAATCGCTACGTTACTCAAACGTACATTCTATTGTTCAGGTTAGTTGTACTTTTTTATTGTAGATTCTTAAACTTTTGTATTATAAATGTGTTAATTATATTTCTGGTTGTGGTTATGTGATTTATATTCCATGCCTTGTTCATTAAGGCGATGTTCTATTTTCCCATAATACCAAGGTTGCAGAATTTGTATATTTGTATATGCAAATTTGTATATTCATTGGCGATTTTAAACGAGCAATGAAAAATAAGGTCTGGGTTGAAGGATCCATTTGCACATCTTACTTACATCGTGAGACAACTCATTTTTGTTTCCATTATTTCAACAACTTTATGTTGTCGCCACGCAATATTAGGAATCAAATTGCAATTGAAACTGAAAGGCGTCCATCAATGTTAGTAGTGTTTGACCAGCAAAGTCCTCCTTGTGGGAAGGAGTTCATTCATTGGTTAACTTATCAAGAGAAAGACTCGGCCCATGTTCATGTGTTGATTAACTGTTCCGAAGTTAAGCCATACCTTGAGTAAGTTGGAGAGATTATGGCCTTTGGGTTTTAATAATCATTGTTTTCAATTGCATTATACTCCAAATATTTACCCCTCATACATATATATGGACAGTTTATTCTTGCAATCCCAACAAACAAGTGCTTCAAATGGCTCTATTCATAATCTACATGCAGATCTTCCTACTTGGTTCCAAGAACCAATATGTATGTTGTAGTTTATTTTATTTTTCTATTTTATGCTAAATAAAATATAACTTTCCATGCTCTTTTATATTCGTAGGTTATAAACGAGCCTATAATTGTGACAAACCAACAGTTAAAGGATTTATCGTATGGTCCTATCAGTAATAAGTAATGTTGATTTTGTTTTATTTCATCTGAAATTGTAAAATGTGTATTTTGCTAACTGTGTGTCATTTCATAAATTTGTGATACGTTAGAGAAAATATTATGCAGACTCGAGGAAGAGAATTCGATGATAGATCTAGGCAGACACATGTGAGACCATTATCTTGCATGCTCTTTTATTTTTTAAATGTTTATTATATTTATAAAATAATGACTGTTTATGAATGACAAGAAGATTTTGAGGCTAGACTATCTCAAGCTAGGTCTGATGTTCCATCAAGTGTTGGTGAATCAAAAATCACTCCTTTAGACCCTACTGAAGAACAAAAACTAAGGACTCAATGTTGGGTTCCAGCTGCGAGAACAAAATGTAAGGGACACCTTTACGATACTGGAGATCTTACTCATACTTATACATGTGGAGATGACAACTTCATGCAGCATATGCAAGGATCTTTCAGTCGCGCTCAAGATTCACCATAGATTAATCGACTAAGGCAAGATCTTCGTCAATCAAAGGAGGAGATCAGTGTATTCCAGTTAGTTGTTCTTCAGTTTCTACCTTCTGAAGCACAGAAAATTATTATTCAGCATCAACAACCTGACCAGCAACAACAACAAGACAATGACCAGCAACAATAACACAATGACCAACTAGATAACCAACAACCACATGACCAACAACAACAAGACAATGACCAGCAGATGTACTCTACGAATGAATATTTTTATTACTGACGTAGCAACACAAAATTACTATTGACATATTAGACATTGTGCTTTTATTTTAGATTTATTTTGAAATTAATGGAATATGTTTTACCATTTGTTTTGTATTTATGAATTTGAGTATTTCGTTAATGACGTGTATGTGTTAATTTAAATAATGACGTTAAATAATATAAAGAAAAAATATATTCCTAAATTATTGATTTTAAATAGTAATAATGAAAAAATGTAATAAAGAAATAAAAAAAATTAGAATAAATTTACCGACAGATTTTCCGTCGAACATTTTCCCATAAAAATGTTCGTCAATAATTTTCTACGAAAATATTCGTCGGTAATTATCGAGTGATAGATCCAAGTGAAATTATCGACGGATATTTCCATGGAAAATTACTGACGGACAATAAAATTTTATCAGTTAAAATTTCCTATTATCATTTTACCGACGAATTTTAGTCTGTCAAAAATATTGAATTAACGACGGATTTTCAGGGTTACCGACAAATATGTGACATCGGAAATACAACAACATAATATTTTAAACTATACTTGAGACTTGTCAGTGATTAGATTTCTTGTCAAAATACTTAAACTATGTGATTCATTAATAATATCTTTGAAACTGATTGATTAAAAAACCACCTTATTTAATATTAGTATTTAATAATAATTAATGGTATACTCCTTTTCTGAGCTTACTTATTTTATTAATAATATCATTGACTTGTCACATTATATTTCGTTGTTGTTGATGACTATCTCTCCAAGCAATTCTCTATTTAAGGCTGAATGAAAAGGAAGCTCCACAACCAAAGTGCACTTGATTTCAATTTCTATTCCCCAACTTCTTCAAATTTTGAGGCTTCTATATATCATCCATCTTATTCTAACAAAGATGCTGAACTTGAAGCACCTCTCTATAATTTGCAGCATTCTTGTTGTGGCTATCATTTCAATGTCAGCATGTCATTGCAGAGTGTTGCAACCAAACGATGTGAAACTCAGAGGATATTTGCAAGAGAACCCCAAATCCTAATCTTTGTCTTCAACTCCTAAAAGCTGACCCCCGTGCCCCTAGCGCTGATATTGCAGGCCTCACATTGATTGTCGATGTGATCAAAGCCAAAGGAAATGAAGCCGAGAAAAAAATAAACCAACTTCTTTTAGCTGGGTGGGAATAAGAAAGCCTTAAGTTAATGTGCTGAGGATTACAAAGGGATTTTGATAGATGATGTACCACAAGCCATTAGGGCTGTGAGGGGAGACCCAAATTTGCAGAAAATGCGGTAAGTGATTGTGCTGTTCAGGCTGATTCTTGTGAGGATGGCTTCAATGAGAAATCACCACTCACCCCTGTGAAGAATGGTATGCGTGATGTGGCGAATGTGGCAAGGGCCGTTATTAGGAATTTGCTCTAGGTACTCATATTATTTCATGTTTGTCTAGAGAGAAAAAAAAAAGTGTCATTAATAAACTGTCCAAATATAAAAGGATAATGAGAGACATTATTGTATGAAAATGAAGTCTATGTGGATATTGGAAATTGCTGACTTGTGGTTTGTTCACGCATTTTCTGTGTTAGTGTGATAATTTAAGGTTGGACGAACCAAGAGAATTTATAGATTGAGGTTTGTTTAATTTGTTTATGATGCTCAACGGAGATTTAGCTAGGATGAAAAAGAACTCACTTTGTTTGAATATTTTTGTTTTCTTGTAAACACTTAATTAAATTAAGTTTCTAAAATAACTAACAATAAAGAAGGCAGTCGTTAAAAATGATAAACTCTTGTCCTAGTTTTCAAAAAATACTAATATCGATCATATCATTTAAAGAATAATAGGGCAATTGTTTAAAAATTTTAAAAAATTAACGTCAATTTTTTATATTACAAAATTTTAACGACACACTACCAAAAAACATGTTTTTACTTACAGGTAACTTGTAGCGGTTACCAAAAGCCGCTACAAATAATATGATTGCTTTCACCAAAGGGAAATTAAAAACTCAAAAAGTGAGCATTTGATGTCACTGTACCTTTGACTCTCTCTCTCTCTCTCTCTTCTTTAAACACCCCCTTTCCAGTCCGCTCCATCGCCGACCTCTCTCTTTCTCTCTATCTTCACCACACTTTTCTCTTAGTCACAGCACGCCGATTCACCTACCTCCACCGAGTCCGAATCAGTCCTCTCCAAGGACCAAATCCTCGTCGCCATCTCCGAGTTGCAGAACAGCACGAACTGCTTCGACTCGCTCGCAAAAATCGAGCGTTTCGAGCTAGATTCCGAGGAGAACCGCAATTTTCTCGATAGAACGGAATGCTTCGTGCCGGTGCTGGTTGGCTTCCTCGACAATGCCAATGGCGGCGTCAAATTCCTCGAACAGGTCGTTACAGCATTGGATTTGGTTGTCGGCAAAATGGAAGATTGCGAGGGCCTGCAAAATTTGATACTAAAGAGGCATAGCGGGAGAGAAAAACAGAGCGTGGTTACCAAAAGTCGTGCCATAAATATCGCATCAGCTAGGGTTTTGAATCCGTCGCCGTAGACGCGGAATCGAAGATGTTGTTAGCGGAAAAGGATGGTTTAGTACCCGAATTGCTGAATCTAATCTCAGCATTGTTTGGGGTGACGCTGAGCAATACTGGAACTGGACAACCGATCCCAATTCCAGGTTAGACCTTCAGTTTTTTTGTTGTAATTGTTGGATCATAGTTAGTGTATCTGCCTATCATGATTTCTGGGATATTCAATTTTGTCTGCAACGAGATGATTTAAATTGCAACTGTCATGTTACCAGTGTTATCTGGCTAGTCATATAGGAACTATTCTAGCAACAAAAAAAAAAAGTCCTTGGGGTTTTTCAACTGCTCTGGGAATTGAGAGTGTTTCTCGGGGTTTGGGGTTATGATTTTGACAGCTGAATTTCACTAAATTCATGGCCATTTAGGAAGAACATTGACAATAGGCTTCCTTGTGCTTGTTGAATCAAGCCATTAATTACTCTTTTTGAGTATGTCATGGCAAGTGATAAAGCCAAACCATACAACAATCCCTTGGTTCATATCAAATTGGAAAACATTTCACTCTTCTTTTTTTGTGCTCTTTTCCTGTCGAAATATATTCTCTTTTTCTTACTGTGATTTGTTAAAATATGTTATGTTCACGTACAAGGTAGCTATTGCTGAACCAACTTTAGGGTGCACTTCTGTCATGGCTCACAGCTCATTACTGTTGCCAGATCCAAAACATAACTTCATAAAAGAAGTAAGTTCTTTTTTGCTTGGTTCATTCTCAATCCGTTCTTCCTTTTTTTTATAATACTGTTTGGTTAGATAAATCCTCACTGTCAAAATATGTTAGAGTACAGCTGTCCTAACAAAATATAACTTAGTGATACACTGCTACATACTCTAACAAAATCTATCGTGTTTTATGCTAGACTTTGTTACTGTAATAATAATTTGATTTATTTTGCCACTTCAACCTGTGAAAACCAATAAAATTATTGAACTCTGGTGTGTCTAAACCAAAATATATTTTTCTGCTCCATTCATTCTCAATTCACTTGCATTTGTATCCAGGGATTCCGCAAGATTGATACTGAAAAATGGGAGTTTTTAAATGAAGCTTTCCAGCGAGGAAAGAGACATCTTCTGAAGAACATTCAAAGGCGCGGGCCACCTCAGTCCCATCAGGTTGGTAGCAATATTGTGCCTTATTCCGATGCAGGTAAGGCCAGGCTGAATTTGAGCTAGAAATGTAACAACCTCTTCTGAAATACCAGAAATGTATCCAGTTTCACTTGAAGAGTCTCCAAATTACCTTTCTCAGGCTTTGTCAAAACACTTGAAGAGTCAATCTAGGTAAATTTGTAAAATCAAGTCTGCAGTATCTTTTTTTTAATGAGTAATTACTATGCACATGTTTATATTTTAGTTAGGAAAGTTGAAAAAGATTTTTACTTTTTAACTAATAAATTCTTCATTACTTATTTTATATATTGAAATTTGAAATTATGTACTGAATTTATAAAAATATTTTTTGAGTTTTTATCCAAACATATAGTCTTGAGGTGTGTTTGGGAAAATGTTACTTTCTTGGAAACAATTTGGTCTATTATTATTTCTTACTATCTTTTGTCCTTTCGGTCACAGGAGATTCTCTTTTTTCTTGCTAGGATACCTCAAGATTGAGCCTTCAATCAAAGTTGTGTTTAAATCTGATAGTAGTAAAATCATCATACACACTTATACATGTATGTATACTCTTTCATATCTTCTCAAAGTGAATCCTCTGCTGTTGCATCAGTGATTTCCTCTGGTTTCCCATAGCGAACAATATTTTTTGCATGGTAGAAGATTATTATACAAGAAATGCTGACTACTTTTGGTTGTGTTTCTATTAATGTCATGTCCTAACCTTTTACATAGTCATCAACAAATTGATCAAGGTTCAACTTCAATAATTTATTTAAGGTATGGGCTACTTCTCAAATCTCATGTCTAATTTTTATTTATATTTTAGTAGTCTTCCAAGTTATAAGTTATTATCTTGGCTTCATTCTGGCCAATTTGCATGTAAATGATACATAGTAGTTTGTCACATGATATTTAACGAATTTATTTTACTTTATTTTATCTTTACTTGCTTATTTGTACGTAGTTTCAAGTTTTTATGATATATTAAAAATGTGAAAAATGTACTTAATTACATAAAAGGGGAAATGGTTGTATGTTGTTGATAAGGCTAAACACATTATTCTTACAGACCTAATGTGCTAAGGAAAAAGGTTGATGTTGAAGTCTTTGAGGAAGAGCATAACAATTTACTTAAGTATTTTGAATACACGCACTTTAGAGGCATAAATGGGGGTGATGATTTTGAACCAAATATCTATCTTAAATTGTTTTTGTTTTGGCAAGGTTGTCACTTGTGTTTTGACAAACTATGACATTTGAAGTTTTTTTCTTTTCTTCTTTTCAATACCGCAGGTCTATTCTACAATTGAAACACTTGGCTATATTTCCCCCTGTATCAGAAGACATGAAATGTGATTGGTATTAATATATTGTCTTATTGTCCATTTAATTCTTTGATATATTATATATTATCCTTCATTTTATATTTATTACCTGCTACACAAGGAGAATGCAATTCCTTATGGAATATTTGTTGTTTTGCTTGAAGGGGTTAAGTTATTTCTCTGATTATGTCTTATATATGTGATGGAGTTTTTCTAAGATGGCCAAGATCTCCATGTCAAATTAGAAGCTTTTGACACAGGAAAGTTTCTTTCGTGTTTCACTCCCTTAATGACAAACATTGAATATTGTTATACCGACTATTGTCATTTTCGATAAACTTCTCCAGCTATGAAGACTGGGGAGTTGATGAACTGATTGTGGAAGAGACAGTTGGGTGGTGATTGATGGTTAAACTGACAGAGGTGTAAGACTTTGGTCCTCAAGTTTTTATCTTTAAATTGTTTGAGGTTGATTATGATCCACCATAAACTTGGCTCACAACAATGTATTAGTTTTGGGTGTGTATGTATCTCTATTGCTTGTGCAGTAATGTTTTAGCTTAGAATAATTTCTGTTTTAACTTTTTTTATATATATCTATAGGCTTTCTCAAAATTCTGATATATAGGCTTTGAATTGTGCAGTAATTTATAGCAAATATTAGATAGATAGATAGATATGTTTGAGGTTGATTTCTGTTTTTTGGGTGTGTATGTATCACAATTATGTTAGCATTTTGAGTCCAGAAAATATGAATTAGCTTTCTCGATGGATTTTGAGTTAGCTGAGAAGGGCAGTGTGTTAACTGAAATTTCTTTTAAAGGCTTTTATCTACTACATGATTTTACTATGATGAAAATAACAATATCAATTTTAAAAAAAATATCAGTTTTAAATATTGCATATTTGAGCTTGTAGTATCTTATGTTTTCTACTTGAATGTAGCATATGCTGTCGTTAGAAAAAAATCTCATTAGACAAAAATATTAATGAGCTTTTTTATAAAAAAATATTAATAATAATTTTTATATTTAATCAAATAAGAATGAAAATAGTTATAGAACTAATACAAATAATTAAAACTAGAGAAATATTAATAAGAGTTTTTTTATCAAAAAAATATTGTTTTTGGCCAAAAAAATACTGTTTTTAGCAAAAAAAAAAAAAAACCAAAGACGCACTTTGTGGCGGTTTTAAACCCCCAGAAACAGAAAAAGTGTGAAAATTAAAAAAAAAGTGAAAATAAATTTTGTGACGGCTTTTAGCCGCCACAATATTTTTGACGGATTTACCAACGTTCAACTTAAAGCCGTCATAATTTTTTCTGACATCGTTCTTTCTGACAGTAAATCCTGACCGTCAGAAATTAATTTTGTGGTGGCTTTTAGCCGCCACAAAATGCTTTTTTAGCCGCCACAAAAATATATTTTTTTTGTAGTGGTCTTATTTTATGGCTCTTATTAAAATGAATTTTTAATTTCTTACCAGTTGTCATCAAGGAATCATAAGGCATTTGGTTGTAACTGTTGACTGGGGCAACAGTAGTGGATTTGTGGTGATATGGTAGGCACTTCTGACTCTAGATCAGGTTACATGTTCAGTTTTATTATTCTAAAAGATGGTGATATAATACAAAGACTGTGCACCACCTATACCATGGTTTTAAATTGCAGTCTCCAACCGTAATTGTGACCTCAACATTAACATTAGAGTGTGTTTGGATAGAGAATTTTAATTGGGGAAAGTAATTTATTAGGGAATTTAAAATTCTTCAATTTAAAATTCACTGTTTGGATATTTTTATGTGAGGAATTTAAATTTTTGGAATTTAAAATAGAATTTTAAACAACTAGAAATGTGGAATTTGAATTTCCTTCTTAAAAGGTGAGAAATTGAAATTCTCTTCTTTTCTAGAAGCTTTAACCGCACAACTTTTTGCTCGTCTCAATCGTCGACAATTACTCTGACCTCCACTACTCTCACGACACCACCCACCCACGTCTTTTCCGTGCATGAGGTTCAAAATTTTAAAAACGAAGAAATTCAATTTCTTTATCCAAACACAAAATTTTGAAAATGAAGAAATTTAATTTCTTTATCCAAACACAGAATTTTGAAAATAAAAGAATTTTAATTGATGCATTTTAATTTTCTGAAATTTTAAAATACTCCATCCAAACACACTGTTAAGGTATTTTGACACTCCGCAATTGCATCACAACCACAATTGTGGCATCATCAGCTACATTTTCTCACAATTGCCCAAAATGTAAAGGTTTTTATGGCTCACCGCAACCGAAATTTAAAACCATGATCTAGACTATAAATAATAACCATCAAATTGATCTCATTTTCATAATATTATGGTGCACCTTCCACACTGTAACATTACCTCTCAGCTTCTTCCCTACTAATTTCTTCTCCAACCATTGTTTGTTGCTATTGGAAGCAATTTTCGACAACAGCAATTTGAGGTTTTTTTATTTATGGCAATTTTTAAATATGGATTTATAAATTTCTAACCAACAGTCAAGGAACGGAGTGCTGGACCTATATGCAGTTAAGGGGGTGTATTTGCACTCCATAACTTTTAAGGAAATACAAAAATGTATATTTATTGTTGTTATTTTGTGCACCCCTAATTTTATAATTTTAACCCCCTGCTCTTAAGTTTTCAATCATTGTAAAATTTTATCTTGGATTAATTAAGTTTTTAACCCCTAAACCTTTTTGAAATTCAGTTTAAAAGTCCTTAAAGTTTGATAGGTTGAGGTTCCTAAACTTTTTTAAAATTCGGCTTAGTCCCTAACAAAATTTTACTAGTCAAGGTCCCTCAACTTTTATTAAGGTTTTTACACTACTACAAAAATGCTCTTCTACAACACAGGATCAAAGATAGTTCTAATAAAAACCGATGTGTTAAAAAAATGGTGATATTTTTGTAAATAATCCCAATTTTTCAAAGACGGTTTTGTGAAAACTGTCTTTGAAACATCTATTCAAAGACGATCTTAATAAAAATCGATGTTGAAATAAGATAGTCAACATCGATTTTGTTAAAACCGTCGCCACCATCAAAGCTTCTTCTTCGTGTTTCCTACCACCACCAGAAATTCACACTTCTCAATTTCTCTAACTGTTGAAACTCTCTCGTGACTCTCCCACTCAACAAAACCTTCGTGCACCTCACACACTCACTTGTCAAAGTCCCTCTTCCTCACATCACAGTACATTAGGTGGAATGTTCACTGACATCATGTTGGATGAGCTCGAATCTAGGGTTCCAAAAATGGTGCATCTTGTTCTCTTTTCTTCTCATGAAGAAATTGTCCACCATAATCATGATGTCCGCTCTCCCAATCAACCGATCCACCAGGTGCTACCCCATGAACCCCACACCGCCTATCACCACGACCCAGAGGCGCTTCCTCTTAATCCCTAATGGCCCCTTCCCCAACGAATGCACCATCGTTGCCACACAGTGGTGGTAGGTCGGAATCTTTGACTCACATTCAAAGTACGAGACTGGGAGAGACTCATACAAAACGCTTGAGGGTGAAGCAGAATGGGGAGATGAGGAGGAAGGGAAGAGTGTGAAGAAGAGGGCTGCTATGATGACGCCGACTAGGACGAATAGGAGTCACTGCTCACGGAGCATGTAGTGAATCGGGCAAGTCATGGGAAACCATTATCTGTACTACAGATTAGAGATCTCTAATTGTTAAAAGTACTTATTTTCTAGAATGATTTAGAATGTATGCTACTATCCATGAAAAAAGCCAATAAATACTGGTGTTGTGCATACTTGTCAAATGTTTTTAGAACTTGAGTTTTTAACAAAATCTTTACTCTATAGGTTCCTATTATCATCCATAATGAGAGTGAACGGGCAACAGCTTGGACTCAAGTTTACAATGAAAAAAACCAATAAGCAATCTATTCCAGTTATTACAGCTTGGCAGTTGAATGAACGAATGTATGCAACTATTAATCTCTCTATTTCTTGTTCATAGGATACGTTCTATCAATTTTAGAAGGATAGAATTATCCTTGTTTATTCTATTTCTTCAGGTATAGGGAGTTACATGGTCTTAATAAGCAGGAGACTGCAGAAAGATATGGCAAGGAGAAGGTGCGTGCATGAATGGTGTCGGAGTTTTGACATTCCTCCTCCCAAGGGTGAGAGCTTGGAAATGTGTTCACAGAGAACTGTTGCATATTTTAAAGATTTTGTGTGTTAATTTTCTTGTTCCTTAATGTCAGTTTCATATTGGATTTTGTATGACATTGTTATCTTGCTGGGGATTGAAACATTTGAAATTCTATGGGAGTTGATACTGAAAAGCATGTGTTGTAGATTGAACCCCAACTAAAATAAGGAAAGCACGTGATGGTTACTGCTCATGGAAACTCATTAAGGTCTATTAAAATGTTTCTTGACAGATTAACTTCTCAAGAGGTAGCATCCTGCAGTTCTTACTAGTGCAACCATCTCATTTTTGTGATTTTTTCTTTGGGTAGTAAATAATGTAAGACTGGGATTGAACTTTACTTCTCTTTCAACAAATAGGTCACTAGTTTAGACTTATTGTTGCGATCTCGACAAGTATACTAATCGTTCCAAGTAATAAAATGATAAGTAGAATATCGTTTCCACGAGGATTGATGCACCGCATTTTATCATAACTATTATCTAGAAGTTGGATGAATAACGTTTGGTTGAAAGTATGTATTGTCTTTTGAAGTAAGGAATTTAAATGACAAGATTCAAAACACAATAAGAATGCAAGGACAAAGATAGTTGGTTTTAAGAAAATATGCGAAAAATAGTAGTCAGGGCACACTCACCTTCTGATTACCCACTTTCTTAACTTGGATTGGTTAATACATTAAATTACTCTAGTTATTCAGATAATGCATCTTCATTCAAGAAGTAGTTAAATCCTAATTCCTTAGTGACTTTAACCCTTTAACCCACACATAAAGATCCTAATTCCTTAGTAATCTTTCTTAGATTAAGCATTAAGTTCAATACACCGAATCATCCACAATCATACATTTCTACTCCTAGATAATATAAAGATTGTTACTTTACCAAAGTCAGAAATTAGAACCCCAATATTCCTATTGTGAACCCTAACTCTCAGCACATTATCAGAGTGATCAAATCTAATAAAGAGGTATACTTTGGAAACAAGGCAAAGCGAAATAACTTAGCATAAAAGAATAATAGAAATCAATCCAACAAAAAAAGGCTTACATTAGGTTTGTGGCCCTAACTAAAATAAACAACTAGCCAGACATATTCATGTCTAGCTTCAATAGCATAAAATGAAGCATACTCAGCTGGAGAACCAAAAAGAAGAAGAAGAAGAGAAGCATCGCTTCACTTAGTCTTCAAGCTCCTTGCCCGAGCTAAGCACTCTCCAAGCTCTTTGTTTCTGATATTTTCCAGTGCGGAACTTTTATCCCATCTGTGTGCATTGCATTTTATGCTTAGGAGAAGTAATCCCCCAAAATACCCTCAGCAGAGTGCACAGTAAAATAGAGTAGTTGAATCCCGTATCGCCGTGTCACTCGCGCCAACTTTCGCTGATCGTGCAACCATATAACAAGCTTGGCGTTGGTCGTGCCACAACCCACGCTAGTCATGCCACTTGGCTAAAAATCGTCTTTGTTTCTCGTGTCTTAATTTTTTTTTTACATACATATGACAATGATTGTATAGTCAATGGACTTAACTGAATTTACATTTACAAAAAAAACACCACATTCAAGAATTTTTTTCTATAAAATAAATAACAAACCAAATTGTTAGTACACTAAAATTTTGAATAGGAGCTTAGCACTATAAAATGTTGTTCGACACGAAATTATGTCAAATACAATGACACTAAAATAAATAACAAACCATGATTTTATATAACATCATTAAAACATATCCTACTTTATAGCCTTCAACATCCTAGTCACAACATAGGGAAAGTAACATATATGGTTAATATAAACCACAAAGATCAACTTTAAAATTGCAGGGGATTGAAGAAGGAAGAGACCAAAATGATATCTCCTTTGTCCACAAACTGGTGATGCTGAACCTTACCTTTCTTGACAGGTATAGGTAAGCCATATCATCATCATCCAACAATTGTTCAAGCTCATTCTGACCTGTACCAGATAACAAGAACTAGTGATGGGAGAGGAAAAATATATATGTTTTCTACTTAAAACTGATCAAGGCAGTTTATAGTCTCATTAAACTGATTCTATTATGAAGAAAAATTAAACTAATTACAACTACAAAAACGTTCAAGCTAATATTTTACCACATACTAATCAGGCCAAACACAGAAAAGGATTTATTTTAAATATAAAAAATCAGGAAGATATATATATATATATATATATAGAGAGAGAGAGAGAGAGAGAGAGAGAGGAACATAATTAGTACCACTACATAACATTTGCAAACAAAGAAGTAGTATGTTTTCCCCAATTTCATTTTCATCATTGACCTCAATACCTGTTCTTGACCAACGGTTTCATTCAAAGAACTGGCTTTTCTATACCCCATAGGTGACTTTTCTGCAAGAAAATTGCTAGTTTCTTCACAGTTGTAATTTCAGCATATACAACAAAGTGAACACACACAGTGAATATAGGTAAATGAAATTTGAAAATAAAATACACTGACAAACAACAATATCACTCCCCATCTTCACTCCACACAATGAACATAGGTAAATGAAAGGGAAATCACAGAGTAGCATTTTTCCAAAAAAAAAAAAAAAAACATCCCAGCATTTTTTCCTGCAATAATTTTTTAGAAAAACCAAACTCATTCAAAAAAATCAACAAAAGGGCAACAACAACAACCAAGCCTGTTCTAAGTAAGGTCAATTCCAAGAATCACATGATCACTTCATAAGAATAGAAAATTTTAAGAAAGTTGCTCATAATTTTTTTCAGAATAGAAAATTCCAAGTAAACCATTACTCCAATTGCCTGTATTCAGATATATACACAAGTAAATATGATAAGCACATAATTTCTTTCGCTTTTTAACAATAAGGTAATAATGTGTTTATATGATTTTTGCAATTACACACTGCAATCCATCCAATCCATTTACATATTTTTCTATAAATCCATTTTCTTTGCTTTTCAGTACCTTTTTTTGTCCTACTTTTTTTCCACAATTAATCAAATTTCTCTCATTTCAAACTACTCCATGACATATAAAACACAGCCAATAGAGATATATAATAAGGATAGAATAAACTCTGTGAACAAGGACAATATGATTTGTCTCAATATCATCAACATTCACACCCTGTCAATTTGAAAAGCTGTATGTGTAAGCTAAAAGAGACACACCAACAAAGATGGGATGATGTGAAGAACTATTAGTATCTGAACTAAAAACAAATATTGCGCTTACATTTTGACCACATAACTAGCAAACATAACATGAAAGTGTTAACAACATACCAATTTTTTGCTATAGTTACAAAAATAAATAAATAAGAATGAAGTCATGTTTTATATATCACCGTATCAGGGTCATAAACATGAAACCCGACAAGAAGCATGAGCTTCCTTTCACTTCGTAGCAACGCCCATGAAAGTTTCTATATCAATGGGGACATTTCTTTAATAAAATATATGGGAAAATTTTCTACCCCTTTAAGGAATGATCTTCTTAAGTTTTTATGCCATTAAAGCTTAGACAATCCATAATATCCCACAACATTTTAACTACATGTTTGTTTTAAAAACATACTCTAATCTGAATCACTGATAGATATTTATGGCTGTAATTAAATAATTCAAAACTAAAGGGATGCAATTACTGCCACCTCGTTGAAAGCATGATTCTACTTTATACCTAAGCAAAAATATAAAAATAGAAGCACAAGCACAAATGGACCACAGAGAAGCGTAAAAAATTATGTATATACCTTTATTACTGGTCCAACTGCTGTTGAAGGTGATATTTTAAACCATGTTACTGTGAATTCTTATCTTTTCCTTCCATTTTGACTCTGAGCAACAAATTCAGAATAAGGGGAAAATTGAAATGGTTGATTGGTAAGAATAAATTACTGGTGAGCATATTGGTGCTATTGCTACACACAAATAAATACACAGAACTAGTCTGGTGAAATGATCAAAGAAGAACTTTTTATCTAAACAAATAAATTAATGAATACTCAAATGCTCCTACTCCAACTTAACCATCATGAGATAAAAGCAACCTACTTGAAATAACAGATCCGTCCACACCAAGCTGATCCACAGTCCTGAGATGAAG
>PYAF01003279.1:778451-792666 GCA_007407185.1 Glycine tomentella | reverse complement strand
TGCCTTCCAACTAAACGACGACGGGCTAAAAAGAACCGACTTCGATATGATTAACTTCCTATTTCCACTACGGTTTTTTAAAAACCGACTTCGAAAAGTGGCCTTTTATTTACAAAAATGCCACCGTGCACCTAACGACGACGCGCCTTAAGGAACCGTCTTAAAATGGCCGTCGTGGTAGCCTACATTTGTAGTAGTGGCATTGGATTTACCTTGGTAAGTTTTCCAAATGCAAGCAGAGGATGACAGTTGTTTAGCATAAAAGGAAATCATGTAGGGATGTATCATAGAGTGTTGAAAAAATATGTAGCTTATTAGTGTAGATAAATTTGTTACATGTAAATAAATCAGCCTGAGAAGCATTACACTAGAACTTGTTACTGTACATTATCACTTTGCCTTACAATCTGAGTTCTTGTCCATCCTAGCTAAACCACTGTTGAGCATCAGAAACAAACAAACCTCTATATCTATAAATTGTTTTGGTTCGCCCAACCTTATCACACTAACATATAAGAAATACCTGAACAACACACAAACCAACAATTTCCAATAAAATTCATCCTTTTATATTTGGACGATTTATTAATTACACTTTTTTTCTGCAGAAACAACATAAAATGCATGGCATCATAATATCTATTTTGAGTACCTAGAGCAAATTTCTTATAATGGCCCTTGCCACATTCGCCACATTACACATACCATTGTTCTCATTGGTGAGTGGTGATTTCCCATTGCAGCCATCCTCGCAAGAATCAGCCTCGATAGCAGAATCACTTGCACCATCTTCTGCAAATTTGGGGTCTCCAAGTTGCAAAGGATCAGTGGCTTGTTGTACATCACTTATCAAAATCCCTAATTTGTAATTGTCAGCACAATCACTTAAGGTTTTCTTATTCCCACCCCCCTTAAGAAGTTGGTTGATTTTGTTCAAGGTTTCAATTGCTTTAGCTTTTATCACATCAACCATGATCAGTGCCATGCCTCTGATATCAGCAGCATGGCCACGAGGGTCGGCTTTAAGGATCTGAACGCAAAGATTAGGATTTGGGGTTCTCTATGAGTTTCACATCGTCTGGTTGAAACACTGATATGCAGTGACATGTTAACAATGAGATGATAGCCACAACAAGAATGCTGCAGATTAGAGAGAGATATTTCTAGTTTAGCATCTTTGTAAGAATAAGATGAATGATAGAAGCCTGGATATGTAATTGAAGTTGGGGAACTAAAACTGAAAGTCTGTAATCAAGTGCACTTGTGTTATTTATGTGGAACTTCTTATATTCACCCAATAAAAAAGGTGGAACTTCTTATTCTTTCATCCTTAAATGGAGAATTGCGAGCAAAATTTGTCATCAATTACAAGGCATGATGTGGCAAGTGAATGGTATATATTAACAAAATCCAATAGAGAAAATAAGGTTTAAGGTCCTTGATAAATGGTCGAACTTTGTTTTGAGTCCATAATAATATTTTTCTTTGTTTTGAATCATCGATATATGCAAATTTTTGTTTTGAATCACTGCTACTAGTTATGTGATGACGTGTCATTTTACAAATTAATCTTTCAAACATTTTCAATAGTGATGATGGTGTCACGTCATCACTTAATTGAGAACAGTAACTCAAAACAAAAAATTTAAAATATCATGGACTAAAAACAATATAAAAATTTATTAGAGACCCATAACAAAATTCAGTCATGTATCAAAGACCTTTAACATATTTAAGCCAGAAAATAATTAACTACACTATTAAGTATCAAATACTAACTATGAATGCCTAAATCAATTAACTACACTATCAGTTCAACTTACAATTAAATCTCTTTAGAGACTACTTTGCTTCAACTTACCATTTTCCACACACCTTGTGTTCGTCTGAAATCTAGTTGGTAATTTGCTACCTGTTACACAACTTCTATATAAGATTCAAATTATTAATGATTGACTTCATACCAAAGTTCATTGAGAACAGTAATGTTATTAATTATAGTTGCAGAAGTCATTAAGTCAGAGTTGAACATAAGTTGTTTAGTGAGAACCAGTAACTCTGATTTGGTTAGCTGACCCTTCGCCCAAATTAGATTCTTTTCATACCAAATTATGTTTCCATTACCTATTTGGAGGCATGGCGGATCAAGGTGGGAAGGAGAATTGGTTCTTTTGGTCCAAGCTCTTAATTAGTTGATTTAGCATGGTTTCCACTAAGTAACATTAAAGTTACACAAGCTTCAAATTAATCAAGTAAATAGAAAAACAAGTAATTGTTTATCCAAAAACATACTATATAAAAACTGCTAAATTTATCAGGATACTGCCGCACACTACTAGAGAACCTGGCTTTTACAACGCGTTTTCGAAGTCGGTTTCCCAAAAACTGTAATTGAAATGGACTTTGTGGCATTTTGGTAAATAAAACTTACAATTAAACACGTTTATTTTAAAACTGTATTTGTTTAATTAATTCGAAATCGGTTGAAATAAGGACCGTCGTGGTTAAGTTATTTCAAATACGATTTTCAGTTGAGACCGTAGTTGATTAAAAAGCCCAAAACGCCTGTGTTTTACCACCACAAAAACATTTGGGCTTTCCCTCTCCGTCTCCATACACAGCGCTTCATTTACCCTAAAGACAAAATACAAAACGTATTCTCTCTCTCTCGTTCACCACTGCACATCTTCTCTCTCTCTCGTTCACGCAGACGCAGGGCAGGGCAGCAGCTCTTCTCTCTGGCTCTCTCATTCACTCACTGCGCATCCTCCTCAAAGCAGGCCCGTCGCGCCTCGCCTTCGCCTGGCCGCGCCTCACCTCACCACAGTGAGTCATCTCCTCACAAGTTTCATTTATTGTTGTACTTCCCTTGATCTATGATATCCTTCCAACTTAATCTAATATGCTTTCAGTTCAACTGTTCAAGGTTTCTTCATTATGTTTTCTTTCTTTTCAAATTAATTTTCCTTTCAAATTTGTAGGAATTGATTTGATTTGTAAATGAAATTTTTTGTTTGGAAATTTTGAAATACAAAATGATCTGATTTTCAAAACCTTTTTCTAGAAATCCACTTTTTTTTTCTTTTTTTTGATTGGATTTGATTTCATTTCAGTTTTAATTATTTGATTAACTAAATGAATTTCTTTCACTGTTAATGTATTCCAAACAGGTATTTGATTTGTAAATCAATTTAACCCATATTTTTATATTAGGATCCCAGGCGGTACTCTGGATCTTTAAATGCTTATTCAACAATTGTGAGACAGGTCTGTACTATCCAATATAATTTATGGAAGAGAAAAACATATTTGGCTCATTTTAGTTTGTTATTATTTTTATTCTAGCCAACATCGATCATCTAACACACAGGAAGGAGTTGGGGCTCTTTGGACTGGGCTTGGCCCCAATATAGCAAGAAATGGTATCATCAACGCTGCTGAATTAGCCAGCTATGATCAAGTGAAACAGGTGATTTGAAAGTGACTGGAGGCTAGCATTGTGGACCAAACATTTCTCCTTTATATTTGTAAATAACTTGGTCTTTGTTTATGCAGACTATTTTGAAAATTCCTGGATTCACTGACAATGTTGTAAGTCATCTCCTTGCTAGTCTTGGGCAGGGTTTTTTGCTGTCTGTATTGGCTCCCCAGTTGATGTGGTAATGTTTTAGAATTTACTAATGAATATCCATTGTTGATTTGGCTTTTATTTTTATTATCTCACCGTTATTTATAGGATTGGTAAGTGTTTCCTTGAAAATTCCTGGATTCCTCCTTTTTCTGTTTCCTTGATAATTTTTTTGTAGTGTCTATAGTATCTCATTTTCTGTTACTGAGGCTGAAATCTGCAGGAACATAGAAATACTGGTTCAATAGTGTTGCTGTGATAAGTTTTAGCTAATGTTGAGTGGTGTTCAATTGGTTCTTAAAAAATGTTCAATCTACCAAGTTTTTCTAGCAATGAAGCATGGTTGTTTGTTGGTCTAGGTAACTTCTTATTGGAGCAACTGTGTCTTTTGATTCAGATAGTTCTTTTTTCGGTTTATTTAATTAAGTATTTTAGATTGGGAATGCTAATGCGCAACATATTTGCAAAGTATCAAGCTAATACATAAAATAATTTGCTGACTTTTTTTTAGTCTTCTAAGATTATTATTTCAAATTGTGTTGGCTTTGGAAATGAAATTTTATTAGTCCCAGCCAAATTAAAGATGGGGGAATATAATTTTAGCCTATTGAAGATATTAGAACAAATAACAACTCTTGATGAATTAATTTCTTTGATGATTTATTCTTTCTGCATTATTTATTTCTTTTGAGATTATTGGTGTACTCACTGTGAATCCTTAGGCTTATCTTTGTGTTTTTCTATCAGGACTGAAGTTATCCAAACAGGGCCCGTGTATGTTTCTGTGATTGTGAATCAATTTGTGTTTTACGTTTGAAATCTTTGATGGAATGTTTCTTTATGTATGTGCGGAGCTGAGTTCAGTTAGTACAGAAAGGGTTACACTAAGAACTTGAAAGATGATGCCTGCCATGTCCAAGTTTGTAAAGCTACTTTCATGTTCTCAAGCTACTTTCACAAGACTTATTTGCAGGTACTGGAATAACTAAAGCCAATTCAATTACTCCAAACTTGCAGTCCAAGTTTGTAAATTCTTATGAAATGTTTGCTTGTAGTGTAGTTACAGCCTCATTCTAAATGGCCCTGTATGCTTACGAATTCTTAGTTGAACTTTGTAAAAGTTAAGGAAACCAAAGACCAGAGGTTTTATTTTGAATGATGAGCAACTTCATTAACTTTGTCAAAATTATTTATGAAATTACTTTTGGAGTTTTTTCTTGCAATAAATTTACCATCTGTGATTTTAATTTAATTTTTAATCCAATAATTTGTTGAATCTAATCATAATTAGTTTATTGATTTTAAATTTAATTATAATATATATATATATATATAAAATTTCAAATATATACTAAAAATATGAAAAAAAAACAACACGTTACAAAGACGGTTGGTACCTAGCCCGTCTTTGATTATTGTATTTCTGCTACGGTTTTGGATGCCCACCGTTGTAGATTAGTTAATCAAAGTCGGGTATTTTAGCAAACGGTAGTAGAATAGGCGATTTTTTTTTTTTGAAAAACGCTTAATCAAAGACGGTTCTTATTACAGAACCGTAGTGGATATAGTAGTATTCAAACACGGTTTCCTACATAACCGTAGTTGAAATGACGTTAATCAAAGACGGTCTCCTGACCGTAGTTAAAATACATCTTTACAACGACACCTATATCTACGACAGTCGTATGATCGTCGTTGGAATGCGCCCAAAACCGTAGTAGATGGTGCTGCTTGTAGTAGTGGCAACTCTTGTTATATTAAATTAAGTCCATTTTCTTGTTAACTTTTTATTTCTTTATATTTAATTTCATACAACATTGTATGAACTTAAACTTTTCTTTCAACTTATCTCAGATAATAAATGTTTTCAGCTAATCAACTCAAACTGAATTGATCCAAATACTTGAGTTGTTTTTTTTCCTTGTAAACAAAGAGAATTATTAATTTCAATCCAAGCGTAGCACAAGATGTGCGAAGATTAGAAAATAAGAGGCAAAAGGTGATACCTTAACAACCTGTGCAGCCCCACAAAACAAAACAAGGCAGGCCCACAATTGTGAAGTGAATACAAAGCATTCCAAAAGCAAAATTACCCTGTTTAATGTTGTTAAAATGTAGTGTCAATGCAAAAACGGTGGGGCGAACAAAAACGTAAAAATGTGAAACATAAATGAAATATAAGAGTTTACTACATACACAAAAATAAATAAATATCCAACATATATATAACTAAAACACACCAATACATAAGTTATCACAAATTTAAGTCCAAACACTAAAGAAATAAAATAAGTTCAAACTTAGTCATCATAATACATATTAAAATCAAGACACCAAGGTAATAAAATCATAAAAGAAATAAAAATCTCTAATTTAAGTCATTAGAGTCCCAAATGAAGAAGGAAGATGCAACTTCTCCTATTGATTTTGTAATTGAAAGAAGTAAAATTTATTTTAGTCATCTTTACGGTTTTAAAAAAAATGTACTTCAACTATTGATTTTGGCCATTACAAAAATATTAAGACCGAGAAAAATCAGTTCAGTTAGTTTATTTTAATTAATAATATCATCATGAATTTTAATTTTATTCTGAAAATATCAATAAGAATAAATGATTAAAGTGGAGGGTAAATTTTTTTTAATTAATGTATTGACTTATATTTTCAACAGTCCAATAAATATATCCCCTTTAATAACAAATTAATAAATAGTAAATATCATATTAATAGACTTCTTAATAAATTAAAAGAATAAAAAACATTAACAATCAATACATTTAAAAAGTGATTCTAATTAGTTTCTTAAGACATCTTATCTAAAACTTTTGCCATAATATTTTAATGAGTAATTATTTAAATCTAAAATAACAATGTAGTACATAAGCAAGTCAATTATTATCCTCAAAGAGACAAAAATAACAGCGACAAGTGAATGACTAGGCTAGGCTAGGTGTTGTGTGTGGTGGGGAATCACAAATGCCCCTGAAAAGATCGACATAAATGTAATTGAAAAATCAGTCGCATGAATTTGGGGGGCTTAACAAAGGAGATTATTGCAAGGTTTTGGATAGGAAGAAATGATTAAAGCAATTAAGGTAGGGAATGGCAACATTGACTAGACAACTTTGATGAAGTTGTAACAGTGTAACCTTACACACTGTTACACTGTTACAGAGATCTGAATGTCCCTCCAAGAAAACGGTCTTAATAATTTAAGTCATTGCTAAAATTGATCTCTCTTTTCTTAAAGACCCAAGCCCAAGCCCAGCTTCTCCTCTTCCAGGATCCGAATGTCCCTCCAAGAAAATGGCCCCTCCATCGCCGTTGTGGGCGTCACCGGCGCCGTCGGCCAGTAGTTCCTCTCCGTCCTCTTCGACCGCGACTTCCGCTCCAGTTCCATCAAAATGTTCGCGTCCAAGCGCTCTGCTGGGCGCCGCATCACCTTCGAGGACAGGGACTACGTCATGGAGGAGCTGACAGCGGAGAGCTTCGACGGCTTCGACATCGCGCTCTTCAGCACCGGCGGCTCCATCAGCAAGCGCTTCGGCCCCATCGCCGTTGATCGGGGAACAGTGGTTGTCGACAACAGCTTCGCGTTTCAGATGGACGAGAATGTCCCATTGGTAATTCCCGAAGTGAACCCGAAAGCAATGCAAAAAACTGAGTCAACTCGGTAAACTCGCCGAGTTTACCGAGTTGACTCATCGTTTCAACCTATTTGCTTCAAAAACCGTTTCAGGGTGTGTTTCAACACAATTTTGAAGGCAGAAACGTAAAATCGTCCGTTTTAACCTTTTTAACACTACGTTTTAACAACCATGACTCTATTGAGCATCAAAAGCAGACAAACCTATATCAATAAATTGCTTTGGTTCGCCCAACCTTATCACACTAACATAAAAGAAAATACCTGAACAACATACAAGCCAACAATTTTATATAACCTTCATCCATGTAGACTTCATTTTCATACTATAATGTCACTCCTTATCTTTTATGTTAGGATGATTTATTAATGACCCTTTTTCCCAGAGAAAGATACATTCAAATGCATGGCATCATAATCTATTTTGAGTACCTAGAGCAAATTCCTAATCATTGTCCTTGCCACATTCGCAACATCATGCATACCAATGTGCTCATTGGTGAGTGGTGATTTCCCATTGAAGTTATTCGTACAAGCAGTGGCCTCAACAACAGCATCACTTATGGCATTTTTTGCAAACTTGAAGTCTCCAAGTTGCAAAGCATCAATGGCTACTGTTACATTAGCGACCAAAACCTTCTTGTATCTTTCACCACAATCACTTCAGGCTTTCTTATACCCACCCTACCCCTAAGAAGTTGGTTGATTTTGTTCACAGCTACATTTGCTCTGGCTTTGATCACATCAACCATGATCAATGCAAGGCCTGTGATATCAGCACTAGGGGCACGAGGGTCAGATTTAAGGAGTTGAAGACAAAGATTAGGATTTGGGATTCTCTTGCAAGTGTCCTCTATGAGTTTCACATTGTTTGATTGCAACACGCTGCAGTGACATGTTGACGTTGAAATGATAGCCACAACAAGAACGCTGCAGTTAGAGATAGATGCTTCAAGTTCAGCATCTTTGCTGGAATAAGATGGGTGATAGAGGCCTCGAAAATGGAAGAATTTGGGGAAACAAATTAAATGAAATCAAGTGCAATTTTGTTGTGTGGAACTTCTTATTCTTTCAACCTTAAATAGAGAATTGCGTGCAGAGTACTGCTCATTTACAACTTACAAGGCATAATAGTACCCTTCAAGATTCTGGTGTTCTCCATTAGGCTTTTGCAAGATCCTCTACCTTAATGTTTCCAATTACATTGGAAGGGTATTTTTCCTAACCAGTTGGACGACTGCAATCACTTGTTTTTGAGGTGTCCGTTTTCAAACAGGATATGTTATGCTTTGCTATCTTGGCTGCAATCACTTGTTTTTGCAGTGTCCGTTTTCAAACAGGATATGTTATGCTTTGCTATCTTGGCTAAGCCTTAATTTTGTGATGCCAAATGATATTTCTCATATCTATCATATTTATGCTCAATTGAGAGAACTTATCAGAGGGTGCATCGTCAAGTCAGTAAGGCACATATTTTGGCACGTCACATGTTGGTGCATTTGGGAGCTGAGGAACTCAATCATATTTAGACAAGAGAATATTGAAGTGGATATCATATTTCGCATTAAGTCTTGTTCATGGTAGTGATTATTGTACAAAAGAGACTAAAACCTAAAAGAACACTAAATTCTAACTTATTGGGATCAAACTAGATAATAAATGAGAAGAATCAAGATAATTGTAGTGAAAATTAAGTGCAAAAACCAAATATGCACAATAATAATCACATTTTCATTCATAAGAGTGCAAAATGAATAAAAGTATTCTGTAACATTATCAGTAGAAGTACATGTACATAATCAAACTGAGTACGGATTTCAATGCAAAAATGACAAAATATAATGCACAATTCGTGATAATAGATTTAATTAAATATATATAACCACATTGTTGTTCATTTTTATCTGTTCTTTCCTCCATTGTCCAATACTCCAATAGTTTTAGATATTGCTCTTCCTTTAATATATGATGTTTTGTACTACACCTTTCTTGCTGGAGCAATTGATATAAGAATTATTCTTGAGGTTTTTTTTTTCATTATTTTGAGAGTGAGTCTTGAGACTTTTTTTGTTGTTTTTCCATTATTTGTGGTTTGTCACTAACTTTCAAAGATTTTGGGACTTATTTTGAAACTTGACCCTTTTGTCATAATTTTTTAATACTTTTCCTTTTTAGATATTTTCTATTTTCTATTCAATTTTTTTTTAAAAAAAAAACATGTACTAAACTTAAACTAACTTAGTGTCTACATAATAAATTAAAATTTATTGAATTGGTCTAGTTTAATTTGAATTCAAATGTTTACAGGTAATCAACTCAAACTGAATGATCCAAACTAACTAGAGTTTATTATATATAAAAATTAAATATTAAAAAAACAGAGAACTTATTAATAATTCCAATCGAACCCTACCACAAGATGTGCTAAGATTAGAAAATTAAACAAAAGGCAAATGATGCTCCGCTAACAAACTGCGCAGCCCCACACAAAACAAAACAAGGCATGACCATAATTGTGAAGTGAATACAAAGCATTCCAAAACCACAATTACCCCCATCCCATTTTTATTCTTAATAAATAAACCATGGCAAGAAGCAATTATAATAACTAAGTCTGAAAGAAGAGATACTATACTACTAGTACTGTGGCATGCCACTCCAACCAACACCTGACAAAGAACAGTTGACTTTCAAGGAACAGCCTTATTAAAACTTGATTGCCCTTTTTGCAGCTGTAAATTTGCATTAACAATATCCAGCCTTAAAAAATCTTTAAATTATCTCAATGGATTTTAATTAGTTTAACATGTACTTTCTTTAAATTTGAACTAATTAACCCTAACCCTTTTCATTTGGTTATTTTGAATTTGAGTTATTGTCGATCATTCCTTTACGTGTTGGGTGCATTGGTTTAAGTACAAATACAAATTAAATTCTTTGAAATTTGTCTTTTGATAACAGATTTCTCAAAGCTAATTTATTGATTATGTTCAGAAGATAAATCTCTTTGATCATAGATGAGTGATCAGTGAATGATCATCCATCAGAAAAACAAAATAAAAATTACGTACTCATCAAATACACCAAAAATATCAACAATTTTATGAAGCCATTAGTTAAGTATATAGAACGAATTTGATGTGGCATTTTCAAAGAAATAGAAGACTTGCTTGGTATCTCAACAAATCAATCATTTCGGCTGTGATTGGTTCTAACTTGTAAAATATATAACCAGACAACGAAAGCTTGCTTTTTCTCTAACAAACTAAATGACCAATGTAATTAAATTGAATTAATGAATGAATACTATAGAGAAGAAACTAGGGAGAAATATAGGTGGAAAATTAAACTTTTAATCAATAAAGGTAAATTAACATAAAGCATATATAAGACAATTGCATTCTCTTTCTATGGGATGTAGATACTTGATATGGTGCTAGGCTAAGCAATTAGGACATCTTCTTATCCTGACAATATATAGCTTCAACCAATCCATTTCTGATAAGGATTTTTTTCTTTTAAAAAGTCTAATGCTGACAATTATACATATATTATTTGTCAAGCACGTATTTTGCATCTAAGAATGGAACTGTACTTTTTTTTTTGTTGATGAAGCTAGATATAGATGGGAAAGTTGGAAAATATTTGTAGGATAAATGATCAATGTAATCTCTGAAAAATATATTTATTTACAATTTAATCCCTAAAAGATAGAAACTTACGTATTATATTATATATTTGCCAATACTTAAACATATATAAATAACTTTCAGGAACTAAATTGATGATTTATCTATTATTTGTACATATAGAAATAACTTACCTGCTATATATTCGCCAATACTTGCAATCAACATTTAGTTGAAGTTTTCATCTCTTTTAAGACTTTTTCTTCTTCCCGGCCCTTTTTCTTTTTTGCACGTCCTGTCATTATCCTCTTTATATATATATATATATATATATATATATATATATATATATATATATATGGCCGGTCATATTTATTTGCGATTAGTATTTTGAGGCTGTTGCTTCTTTACTCCAAATTGCTTTAATTTCTGTTATGGAATATTTATTTATCTTTTGAATTCATCATTCCAAAAGCCAAAAACTAGGTACATTTGGGAATGTAATCATGAACTTAATTGTACAAATAATGCATTTAAGTACTTTCTGTGTATTATTATCAATGTTTTCAAAATTGGACCTATGAATGAATTGGTTTTATATTTTTTAATGTTATATAATATTTTAGTAATAAACTAATATATAATTATAAAAAATTAGGATTCAAAAAATTATAAATTAATATAAAAGACTAAAATATGTGTTTTAGAAGATAAACAATAATAATAGTTGAGAAAACAATTGATTCTTATGTGAAATATTTAAGTATGTATTTTTATTGATATTAATATTACTTTAAATTAAATAAATATAAAAAAAATTAAAAACATTAGAAAAATGAAAAGGACCAAATACCAATTCAACATTTGTTCTCTAAACCGATTATGTACCAGTTTGACTGATTATGAAAAGGATCAATTTTCAAAACATTGATTATTATTATTATTATTATCATGACAAAAGATTCTATTTCTATTTGATAGTATTCATTGTAAAGATATTGAGATCATTTTTTTCTTTTTAGACAAATATACTATTTCTCTTTGTATAAAAAAATTATATAGATAATCACATATTTCCTCTTTAGATAAAATATTTGAATATCATTTTAGTTTTAAAGCAAATTCTTGTTCTATAGTTATTGGTTGGTTATTTCAATAAAAAAAAATTCTAATGAGTAACATAATTTATTATGATTTAGTTTTTTTATTCATAATCCATTATGAATTAGTAACATTTAGAACATAATTAATATAGATTTTTCAAAAAAAAAAATACAGTAATGATTAATATTTGTGATCCTGAGTCCTAAGCATAGATGTTAATTATTATTTTTATGTAAATATGTTTTTATTTTTATTTTATATATATTGAACTGTTTTAAAAAACACATAATTATAATTATTTTATATGGATCTTAATGTTTATGTATTTGTTTGATTTAGTTTTTGTAGTTGACCCTGCTGGCTTCTTAGTTTGCCAACGTCCCTGGGGCATGTAGAGAGTCACTACTACATGGATGGCCTTTTACGACACACAATAGACGACGGTTGTTTCATAACCGACTTCGTATGTGACGCGGTGGCATTTTTGCAATTAAATGGACATTTACAAGGTCGGCTCATCAGGAACCGTCATAGAAACGTAGACCGTCGTCATTTTTGCCTAATTCAAAGACAGTTTTTCTATAACTGTCTTTGTTTTATTTCATTTTATAATTTGAACTTCTTTTATATATATATATATATATATATATAAGTTAATTAGTGTAAAATTAATTTTTATGTTTTTGTTATAATAATACTTAAAGTTAGTTAATGCATGTAAATTAGTTATGTTTATTTTTATTAGTATAATGATTAGGATTATAATTAGTGTAAATTTGTGTAGAACTAGTTATATTTGTTATTATGATATAACAATAAATATTATTATTATTTTAAATGAAAATAAGTTTCAAATTTTCTGTATAGAAGTAGAACATATTTTTTAAACATTACTATTTATTAGAAGTCAGACATTTAAACAATTAAAAAGGAAGAAAAAAATCAGTCCTCTTTAATAGATTTCAGCTGGCTGTTGTGAGAAAAACATTTGTTGAGAAAATTTTATTTCTTAAAGAAATATTTGTATGGTGAGATTAATCTCTATATTTTTATGCTGATTAATCTTTATATTGAAATAAATAAAAGGTGTAATTAAAACATTAGTTAGTTTTCAAAATCTTAAAAGGCAATGCTACTACATAATCCGTATATGTCATGCTTGGAGTTGGATCTTTAGACACGTAACGCATGTTGGTTGTTTGCATTAAATTTATCGACTGTTCATAATTAATAAACCAATACGACATGTTATTTTAAAATCTGAACATCAAATTTGAGCGGGTTGCTAATTTCCCGCTGAATTTGGCTATCTTTTCCAAATACATGCATATGCTAATACAGTAAGATCAATATTAGTATCATTATTTTACACACACAAGCTTATTATCGGGCAAATGCTAACCAAATTCTGTCGGATTATTGATTAAGTAATTAAGAGAAGAAATATTTTTATTAAAATATGTAAAATTATATTATTTACAATCTTTTATACTATTATATGATTTTACAATAATTTTTTCTTTTAAATTTTTAATTAATATTTTAAAGATATTAGTTAATCATCAAAGTGATATAACTCGTTGATTAAACTGAATAAGTTTTGTAAACTTTTTTAAATTATTTTTTATTTTTATGGATAAAAATATGATTATATTATTATTATTATTATTATTAAAGATTAAAGTTTAAAGTTAAGATTAATCATCAAAAAAGTTTAAAGTTGAGAGAGAGAGAGAGAGAGAGAGAGAGAGAGAGAGAGAGAGAGAGAGGAGGAGGGGGGGGGGCTTTATGACAAAGTTTGTTACAAAAGCAGAAGCAAACAAGAATTGGTTGCAGTGTGCTGTGACACATGATTTGCCAATTCAAAAAGGTAACCCGCTCACAGCAGTGAGTAGCAGGTGGCAGAAGATATTATACAGAGAGAGAGAGACTGAGAGAACCCAAAAAATCAAAAATTAAAAAAAAAAAAAAAACTAAAAAGTAAAAAGGGTATGTGTGTGTGGTAATTATTAGAGTGTTACTTTATACACTATAAGTTTTTCTTCATACACTATATAGCTACAGTGAAAATCCGAAATTGCCCTTCACTTTGTTTTTTATTATGTTGTCGGGATATAGTGTATATACTACGGATCAATGGATCCGGTAGTTGACGGATCAATGAATCCGTGTATATTCGACGGATTGAATAATCCGTAGTTAGGCCTA
>PYAF01003279.1:755833-778351 GCA_007407185.1 Glycine tomentella | reverse complement strand
CAAAGGCCTAACTACGGATTATTCAATCCGTCGAATATACACGGATTCATTGATCCGTCAACTACCGGATCCATTGATCCGTAGTATATACACTATATCCCGACAACATAATAAAAAACAAAGTGAAGGGCAATTTCGGATTTCCACTGTAGCTATATAGTGTATGAAGAAAAACTTATAGTGTATAAAGTAACACTCTAATTATTATGGGGCATGGATGAGAAAGCCATGGTCACAGATCTCTGATGAAGAAGTAAAAAAAAGCATTTTTTGCAACCAACCAACAGACAAAGAAGTCACACACCAAAATCCAAAAAAGACCATACCTTTACCACTTCCCTTCTTCACTTTAACATTCTTTGAAACCAGACAAAGACCAAAGCATTCCTTCAGTGTTCACACCCACCACCACTATCTTAATCTCTCTCTCTCTCTCTCTCTCTCTCTCTCTCTCTCTCTCTCTCTCTCACATCTCTTTATATCTGCTTCAACCAACATGTCATGGCCATTGGGCACTTCCCTCTTTCTCTTTGTCCTTGACTAAAATTCTCTGATTTTGCATTCCTTAAAATAAATAAAACATTAAGAGATGAAAATGTTGGGAAAAAAAAAACAAAAGTAACTGTCTCTGGTTGTTATGTCTAGTTCTCTGTGTTCTATGCTCTTGTTGTGCTTTTTGGTGCTGTGTACTACTTAAAAGGTCTTGAATTCAACTTCAAAGTCAAAAAGTATGAGGAAACATGGGTGGCAGTTACCTTACCATCCTCTTCAGGTAGTTGCAAATTTTGATTCTATTTTTGTGCACAAGTTTTTTTTTTATTCATTTTTGGAAAATCTTTGTGAAGGTGGTGGCTGTTGCTGTGTTTCTGGCTCTTGGTTTTGCCTTTTATGTGTTCTTTGCTCCTTTTGTTGGAAAGAAGATATATCAGTACATTGTTATTGGCCTTTACTCACCACTGGTAACCCATCTTCAAATTTCTCTGCTTTCTTTATTTTTCTTTGATAATATACTCATTTGCTGCTTTCTAAGTTGGTTTGTGGAAGGAGTGTGTTCTTTGATTTCTTTCTTTTTTTTATTTTTATTTTTTTGCTTTCAGATTCATGTGTTTGATTTTTTTTTTGTGACTCTGAATTTTGTTTCCAGTTCATGATTCCTTATCAATTCTCATAGTATAATGTACCATTCTGTTTGGATTGTTGTGTAGTTCAATGAAGGGTTCTATGGAGCTGTCTCTGTATATGATAATGTCCATTTGGTTGCTTGTTGTGACCTCTTTAGTCTCTTTCCCTCTTCCAATTCTTACATCCATTTTCAGAACTTCTGACATATAGCTATCACGAGACATATGTGAACTACAATTTCAAAATTTTCATTTTTTTTTTGTTTAAATTCTTTTGATCATTAATTACCACTTGTTTGAAATTTTCCTCTTTTCTTAGAACTATATTGGTGGATCTATTTGTTTGTACCTCGGGCACAAATTATATGTTAGGAATATGAAATTCAAGCCAAATTAAAATTTTCATTTAATTTAAAATTTCTTTGATATTTCATCAATCAATTTTATTTTATCGTTGGTATGTTTTCAAAATATAAGTAATTGTTCATTATGACGCCTATGTTCAGTTGATCTTTAAATCTGATATGCATGATCATCAAGATGATGTCAAATAATTCATAGGTTGGAGTTGTGAATTTTGTATTCTATAAAATGTTATTAAGGAAGATAAGTGTGACAAACTTAAATGTAGATGTTTGCTTGGAAAGTACTGTAGATTTTTGTTCAGGTGCTGTATTGTGCCTTTGGGATTTGTTTTTAATGCAGTGATATACTGATATGCACCTTATATCTTTTGATATTTTTTCCCCTTCTGTTAGATATTTTGACCACCCTTCCTATTATGACTCCCCTAAGGCTAGGACTGTTATTTTCCTGTGAAAGACATTGTTTGGTGATATTTCCCATTTTGCCAGATTATTAGTGTCTTTGGACTGTACATATGGTGTGCTGCAGCAGATCCAGGAGATCCAGGGGTTTTTACGTCCAAAAAGTATCTTAAAATCCCAGACAGTAAAAAGCTTGCTGAACTACAGAATTCTAAATTAGGTGAAGAATCAACTTCATCAATGCATGAAGCAAATGCTTCAATAGTTGGAGCTAAATCTGTGGATAAAGAGGCATTGGGAACAAAAGGAACTTCGAAAGATGCTTCAAATTCAGTAGAGAAGAGTACATTGTCATCTTGTTCATCCTGTGTCCTCTTGGTTTCTTCTCCTTGTGCATATATCTGCAGCTGCTCTAGTTCAACCGAGAAATCGTCTGATAAACAAACAAGTGAAGATGGCATGTTCTATTGCAGTCTGTGTGAAGTCGAGGTGTGTAAAAGTTTTTGAACTAGAAATGTATTGTCCCTTTGAAATTACTGTTTGAGTTCACTCCTTAATAAGACATGTGGAGGTGGAAAGATAATTTTGCTTCAGCATCAATGCATGCAGAACTTCACAACTACGGCTGTTACAAACTCATGTTTACTCTGCAATGGTTATATGGTAAAATAAGTTTTTATCACTGAATAGTGAATAATATTGTTAATGTTGTAGGTTTTCAAGTACAGCAAGCACTGTAGAGTCTGCGACAAGTGTGTAGATCACTTTGACCATCATTGTCGAGTATGAGTAATTGAGTGTATATCTTCTTATTCCATTGCTTTTCACTTGACCTATGTTCTGAAGGCCGGTTGCTTCCTGGGTTTTGCAGTGGCTTAACAACTGTATAGGGAAAAAGAACTATCGACAATTTTTCACCCTCATGGTTGCTGCTATGCTCTTGGTAAGCAATATTTTCCACCTATGACGTGCTTATTCACATGAATGAACCTACTGTAACTATAGTTAGTAAGTTCTATGTAAGAATTGAAAAGTATGATTCTCTCCATATCACCATCATTTGGAAATCACCCTCTATTGCCAAAAAAACTCTTTCATCTTTTTCTGATACTACTTGTCTCCCTATAAAGTGTCAACTCTTTCCTTTTTCTCTTTAAACCATCCCAAACCAACATGCCTTATCTTATAGAGCATCACAAGTATGATTTTTTTTCCTAGTTATTTTCATTAGGACTAACTAATGACAGGTCCATATATGATTTTTTCGCCTCTGAGATTGCAGTTTATTCTTCAATGGTTGACTGGGATACTTGTGCTTATCTGCTGTTTTGTCAAGAGGAAGCAATTTTCTGTGGATATCTCCTCCAAGTTGGGAACCAGTTTCTCTATGGTTCCCTTTGTTCTTGTGGTGGTGAGCATTCTGCTTCCCCTGCTTCTTATTCACTTGTGCATATTGTTTGATTACTATATTTCCTTAATAATGGCTACTTTTTTATTGTTCTGAAAAATCAACTTATTTTTGTTCTTTTTTGTTTGATGAAAACCATTGAGGCTATTTCCGGATGCAGCTATTCTTATATTCACGTGTGAAAATTTTCAGTCTATCTGCACCATTCTGGCTATGATTGCTACCTTACCGGTTGTTCAGCTTTTCTTCTTTCATATCCTCCTCATTAAAAAGGTAAGGTTGATTGTTGTTTTGTATGTTGATTATCTGCTTAACACTTATTTTCATTTTAAGGAACATCTTAAATTGTTATTCATAAATAGGCCAGCTTCTATGCAATTATGATTTTAGTCTTCATGTAGAAAAAAAAAGAAAAAAGCAAAAGGAATATACATGATGGGTAGTTGGATGTATTTTGATGGTTGCGTATGTACCCTTTAAGAGAAGTTCTTATTTTAGACAATGTTATGCAAGTTGTGTAGAGTAAACTGAACCAATTAACAATTGACACGTCATCATTTTGCATTACATTAAGGTTATCTTTAGTTACCTGTTCAGAAGCCATTGTCCACATTCCAAGGGAGAAAAATGTTGATGCTTTTATTTTATTTTCAGTTTGGCGAAACGTTTGTTAGGATCTTTTCTAACAAAAAATAAGCACTAAATAATTACATAATTCCTGTCACATTTCTTACATTTACACCGATAATGCGTTAGTTGTTGATGGTTTAGTAGTCTACACACCTTGTATAGACAAGATTGACAAGTCTCTCACCTTTTAGCTCCTAGTAGGCAATAAAACGTCTTCCTTGGGGCAAAATGCAAGTTAATGTATTAATTCTCAGTTGATGACAATGACATTTTTACTGCTAAATATTACTACATTATATTATATTATCTAGCTACAATCATACGTGTTAATTTTTATAGTTATTGCTGATTCACTCAGGGACTCAGCACATACGATTACATCATAGCAATGAGGGAGCAAGAGCAGGAGCAGCTAGGAAATGGAGGTCAGCAAAGTCCCCAAATGTCAACTGTTAGCTCATTTACTGGATTGAGTAGTGCAAGCTCCTTTACTACTTTACACCGAGGTGCGTGGTGCACACCCCCACGCCTGCTGCTTGAAGATCAGGTAACATATTTTCAATTTAAACTTGCTTTATATATTAATGTTCTTTGTTTTTTGTATTTTATGTTTGGATTTTTGTCTGCTTAAAATACCTGTAGGTATTGTGCCTTTCCTGCAAAAGTGAATGGTGTTGATTTGAACTTCTTGCATAAATGCATCTGAATACACATCTTTTATTTTATCGAAGCATGCTGCTCAGAAAAACAGAAAGATTGCGATGACTTAAAGAAGTTACAAAAGGAACGTGAAGTAAT
This sequence comes from Glycine tomentella, assembly GCA_007407185.1. Classification (NCBI taxonomy): domain Eukaryota; kingdom Viridiplantae; phylum Streptophyta; class Magnoliopsida; order Fabales; family Fabaceae; genus Glycine; species Glycine tomentella. The sequence goes on along the minus strand of PYAF01003279.1, from coordinate 773,627 downwards.
TGATTTGTTTGTGATTATTGTGGAGAGGAAAGAAAACTTATTATGCAATAAAAAACATGTTATGTACCATTAACTAAATAAACATATCTAGAATAATGTCATATATCAACTTTGGAAGTTATTGTAGCTTTGCTGGATGGTTTTTGGCAGTTTGTATATCATGCTAGGCCATTTTACTTTACTCCTTTTAAATGAATGCTATTCTGCTATGTCATTTAGTTGTTTCTAGATTGCAAGTACCATTTTATTTATGTTCTTTCTTTCGTTTACTTATCAAGCTCCACCTGTTTCATTTTTTCCATCTCCTTTTGGGGGCATTTGGGGTGTTATCCTTGCAGTTTGATGTTGTGCCCCCAGAAACAGGTTCTGTAAGTTCACTGGGAAAGAAGACAATGAGAGAAGATCCATTAAAGAAAAAGAATCCTGGAACTGTCAAAATTAGTCCTTGGACATTGGCACGCTTAAATGCAGAGGAAATTTCTAAGGCTGCTGCAGAAGCAAGAAAAAAATCCAAAGTTCTGCAGCCTGTAACAAGACATGGTGAGGCTATCAAGTTAGAACCAGAAAGCAGTTTTGGTAGCAGTGTCCAAAGAATGGTTCCCAGGATTGAGGGCAATAAGAAACGAGCTAGTAAGCGGGTTCATCATCCCGCCAACTTGTCTGTGGAGTCCCTGACAAAAGTTTCTTCTAGTAATACTGATAAAGCCTTGAGTGGGATGTCTAGGTTGGCTCCTCTCCCGTTTGAAGCGCGCAGCACATTTCAAACAAGTCAAGCAATGTCAAGCTCAGCTGGGATTGTTCCTTCATCTCCCGAAAGTAGTTTAGACTCTCCTGATATCCACCCTTTCGGGGTGTCTTCATCAGGTGCTGAAAAGGCAAGACAGCTTGCAGGTCCTTCAGCTGCTGGTGCTGCAACACTGAAGGAAATTCCACTGTCAAGTTCAACTAGTGATGGATATGAGGCTTCTGGCGGAGAAGACAGTGACCGGGTTGACCCAAGTAGGATTGTTCAGAGATCTACAAATTGGACTAATCTTCTTTTCAGAGCTGATCAGGATGACAGGGCTTTTAAAATGTCTCTTTCGTCTTCCAGTGTTGGTCATAGATAGTAGAAAGTTTTGAAAAGCTTAACTTGGGTGTCAATTAGATAATTATCTTTCTGATTATTTCATGGGAATTGTTCATTCTTTGACTTGTGAGCTAGAGGTACTTGAACAATTTAAGATGATGCTTGCAAATTTTGGGCCTTGGAAGTAGGCTCGAGCATGTATATCATGTGAGAACTTAAACAACAAATACTGTTTGGACCTACTCAGTGTTAAAGGATCTTATAAACTGGAAGGTCATTGAACATGCCCTTTATGCATCCAAGCCCTTTGACAAGTTTGGTTTGTTCAGGTCGTACCTGAAGATCCAAACGACAGACTTCTCTAAAATTGGATAAAACTGACTAGCATAAATGATAGTGCATTTTGTGACTCAACAGTTTGGTGGAACAATGACATATACCAGAGAATATTGGGGGTAGTAGAAGGAAGTGTAACGTTGCCTTCTACGAACCATCAATATTCTTCGATGCCCATCTTTGTTCCACCATACTGTTGTTGTGTCACGAAATGCACTGCAGTTTATGTCTTTATCCAGAACCACAAACAGGTTTAGTTTGTTCGGTTTTACTCATTTTCGGAGAAGCAAATTGTTTGGATCTCGACCTTAGCACTCATCTAATCTTGTCAAAGGGGTTGGATTGGTAAATGACGTGTTCGATGGAGTTTATGAGATCCTTGGACATTGAGTGAGCCCAAATAGTATAGCTTGCTGTTGTTTAAGTTCCCGCATGATATTAAGTGGGCCACAAGTATGATGAGTTTGTCAAGTTTTATCCATTTTTGGATACGTGGATTGTTTGAATCTTTGGGTACAGACCCGGACGGAACACTCCAACTTGTTAAGTCTTTGATGGATTGGTAAAGACGATGTTATTTTTATTCAGAGAAGTGGCTGATTTTGGAAGAGAACTATTCTCTCTACCTCCAAAATGTTATTCTTAGACCTTAGGTTGTATCTTGATGTATAGTTTCTATTAAAACGACTGTTTGAACTTTGAATGGACTGAGTGGTTAACAATTTGCTAATTTAACAGCTCTTCAATTCATATTCTTCTGCAATGAGTTCTTCTGTATGTCTCGACTCTCGAATGACTTTAAGGGCATATAGTAAGAAATTCTAGCCGAAGTGGGAATTGTTTAAAGATTTAAATAAAGTAAAATGGCTGAAACTAATAACTACTGTTTATTGCGTATTTTGGTGTGCATTGTGAATTTATTTTGGATAGTCCTTCATAAAATTGATTTTAGTTAAGTGAATTTAAAGATTTTAATAAAAGAAATATTAGGATATGTTAATAAAAAGGATTTTACTATTGTAAATGAAAATATGTATTAAAAAAAAAAACTATGTAACTCATTGTTAAAAAAAATTTCGCTATGCGAATATAAAGAAATGAATATTGTATGTAGTTTTATTTTTGCATATGCAATAAAATTATTTTTGGATTTGAATTCATGACCAACAAGTTATCAATGCATAATTTTATGGTTGTGTCAGAATTAATCTTAATTGTAAATGAGAAATATGTATATATCATTAAAATAGTATTATAACATCAAGAGAAGCAAAGGTTGAATTTTCAGCTCTGATAAAAAGTTGAAGTTTTTATCAAGAGTAGCAAAGAGCAAAAGTTACATAGAAATTATAGGAGACACTAGAATCAATTTCTACAAAAAATAATGCGGTAAAAGAAAGGAAGAAAAAAAAAACTCTTCTAAAGTGAGCTTGCCTATAAGCTATACACAGGTAAAAGCATATTCAGAATTAAGATCATGCTTATATAAATTAAGTCGAGGGAGATCATTTTGAAAATTTAAGCAACAAGCAAGCTTAAAAGAGCCTCTTTCAAAAAGAATCTGTCACTGGTTTGAGAACAAAGAAAAACTGTCACTGGTTTCATTACTTATAATCTAGTATAGGAATAATAAAGAAGATCTCAAGATCTGATCTCTCCTTTCCTCAGATTTTTTTAATCTTTAATTCTCATCACAGAGACACAAACCACTCCACTGTTTTATTTCAACTTCCCACAACAATGATTAAAAAAAATGGTACCAACTACGTACGTAACAAATCTAATTTCAAAGAATTAAAACCTAATACGTTTACCACAACAGTACTTGTCTGTCCGCGCTAGTTTCAACATAAAGAGAAATTGATAATATCCATGAAATCAATTACAATTATATTTATCTCACTTTTTTTTGTAATATCTTCCTCGCTCATCATTTTCATATTCACGCATCTAATAAATACACCCAACAAAAATTAAAGGAGAAAACTCATTTTGCTACTTTCGTTGTACAGGAAACATTTCTCAATATGCCACCACTATTTGTCATTAAGAAAAAACCCTGAAATAGCAATAAAGTCATGACGAGTATAGTATACATAAGCAAAACATTTTTCGCACGATACGAAAATTATTTTATATAACTTTAAATCTATGGTTCATAATTTTTTTTTCTTTTTCTTTTTTTTTCTTGTTTACTCTGTTTTTCCAATATTGCCTCCCCTTGTCTCTTCTTCTTCGAGCCCCACCAAAACGACAACAGAACCGTCACCACCGCCGCGTCACCGCCTCAGTCCTTCCGTCTCATTCTCAACGTCAACGATTTCAAGGTACATAAGTATCTTCGCTTTTTCACTAATTCCAGCTTAAACAAAATTTCAATTCCGTGATTTGAAGGAACTTGTTGTTGCTGCTGAGTTAGGGAGACTTCTCAGTGGCGGCTTTCGTAGCACCTCTCCTCATCCTCCACGGCTTCTGCTTCCACTGCTTCCGCCTCTTCCGATGCCTCCCAATCGCCGCCAGACACAAACAACAACACAAAAAACAATGAACCTTCTGGAAGCTTCCGTGGGATGAAGATACTTTGCGTGGTGAGGGTGTTGCTGAAGAAGATTAAGCGGAGGGTGATGGTTGGTGACAAGGTTCTTGTGGAGGAATCGGAATCGGAGTGCAGAGATGCTCTCCCTAACGACCATCTCTGCAGTCCAAGTAAAAATTAAAAAAATGCAACCCACCTTTCTTAAATAATAAAAAAGAACACGCAAGCCTCTGGTTGGTAATGACGACATAGTGGAGTGGTGGCGACAGTGATGCGGTGCAGTTGCCTATGGTGGAGAGATGGTGGTGCATGATGGTAGAGGATAGAAGCAGATTGGGGAGAGAGAAGAAAGGTAAAAGAAAATGGCAAATGGGAGAAAGACAACATAGGTAGAGAAAAAAAAAGAAAAAAAAAATTGGAACCATCTTATGAAAATTAAAATGAATCTAACTATCAAAAATTCTTTCGCATGATACGAAAAACGTTTCGGTTGCGTATGCTAGACTTCGTCTTAAAGTCATATGTCTTGGTTGGTGATAGGTTGGTAAGTTTGAATATAGAAATAGTTTATTTACATATAAAAATTAGATGATATACAGTAATGCTTCCTAATACATTCGCATAACAAGGAGGTGCCTGCAAGGACTTAGGTTTGCTAGTTTTGTTTTTAAGTTATTAAATTCCAAGTCTCCAACGCCAAGACCTTGGGCGCAACTCGGCCAAGGTGAAAACAGTCCACTTTTCTAGTTCTTTTTTGTTAATGGGGAGGCCCCAGAGAAAAAAGACTACAACCTCACTAGTCTTAGGGAAGAAATTCCCATATCATCTCAAATGATAAACATATGGCCTATTTTGTCTGGCAAATTTCTCTAAAATTATGTATAAGAGAATAAAATAAAAAAAAATGAATTTCTTTGTATTCTATAAGATAAAATAAACTCTTTATTACTTTAATTATTAACTAATTTATAAATATTTTTCTCATTTTTAGAAAAATTATATGATTATAAATTAACTAATGAAAAATTTATTTTAACTTTATTTTAACTTATATATGACTACATACAAATTAACCAATTGCACCCCTTCCGGTACCACCTTTCTAGTTCTAAACCTTCTGCTACATTTCTCATTCTGATCAACAACTCCAATTAAAACAAAAAAAAATTCCAATCTAACTTCTGATTTTAATACCTAGCGTCCAGACCTTTAAGATTTGCCACTGATTCCATTATCTATAATCAATAACAACAAAGATCTATAAGACTATAACTACAATAGAGGAATATACTTATTTGATTCCACTTTGCAGACTCTTTTAGCAAACCACTCGACTATTTTAAAGTACCTATCTTTCCCCGCAAAAGAAATTGATGATATCCGTGAAATCAAATACAAATCCTCAAAATCAAAGAAGAAAACTCATTATTTTGCTATTTTTGTTGTGCAAGAAATTTTCCAATATCCCACCTAGTATGCAGTTACATTATTTTCAGATATACTACCTACCAAGTCTCCAACACCAATACCTTGTGCACAATTTGGCCAAGGTAACAACAGTTCCACGCTTCTAGCTATAAACCTTCTGTTACATTTCGCATTGTGATCCACTACAATCAAATCAAAGAAAAAGATCCAATCATAACTTCCCCTGATTTTAATGTCCAGACCTTAAGCAGAAATCACAATTTGTTAACTCAGCAGAACCATTACCTAATTCCACGCTTCTAGTTCTAATACTTCAGTTACATTTCTCATTCTGATCAACTCCAATTAAATAAAAATAAAAATAAAAAGCAAGTTCAAATCATAACTTTCCCTGATTTTAATACTACTAGTCCAGACCTTAAGCAGAAATCACAATTTTTTAACTCAGCAGAACCATTAGCTAATTTTCCTCACATTCCAGTAAAATCGAAACACCAATTCTTAAAACAAAGCCATCCAATTAATCATTCTAACATCCATCTCAAAACAGACCATTCACCCAAAATTTGTAACCTAATAATAACCGCCATCAATTTCAAGCTTCAACTGAAAAATAAAAAGCAACGAAAACCACCACAAATATACACATTTGGCATGTACAAGTTCCACACTCCAATTAACAATGTAATAGTTAATTATTAATTAATCAACAAATTTACACGACTACAAGCTTCAGTTTTCTTTTTTTTTTACTAGTGAGAATCAAAGACGTTCTTAGAGATTTTACAATAATTCACACACTTCTCAACCAAAAGATAGACTAAACCCACTTGACCTAAAAGTTTGGGATGGATTACACTTACGCACGCTGTGTTACAAAAAACCAAAGGTGTCCAAAACAAGCTACACTAAACACGGACAATGGAAACAACGTGAGGAACCTTGCCGTCGTCGAACGGCAAGCAAACGTACTGCCACGCGAATTCATCGGCGATCTCGAGCGCCAGCTCGCCGTGGACGGCCTTGCAGTACATGTAGAGGACGGTGTCGGCGGCGGCGTTGTAGAGCATGAGGAGCACGAGGAGCGTGGAGGTGAGGACGATCTGGACGACGAAGGCCCAGTCTTTCCAGGCCCAGCCGTCGGAGCCCACGACGAGCGCGGAGGCGGTCCAGAGAAGGATGGCCTGCAGGGAGCCGAAGAAGAGGAAGCAGGAGGCGGCGAGGGGTCTCATTCCTTTTGTGAGGGCGGCGCTGCGGCGGAGGGGGTAGAGGCCGCCGCAGGTGGATTCGGTGACGGCGACGACGGAGGCGAGGGACCAGGAGACGCGGAGGTAGACGACGGCTAGGAGGACGAGGACGGCGGAGATGGCGACGAGGATCGAGGATGAGGAGGAGGTGGAAAAGAGGAAGATGGTGGGGAGTGAGAGAGAGAGAAAAATGAGGTTGGTGATGAAGGAGGTGGCGAGGAGGGGGAGGAAGGAGGTGGCGACGGAGAGGAGCGCGGAGAGGAGTTTCACGGGGCGGCCGAAGAAGCCGTGGAAGACGCTGTGGGTGATGGAGGCGAGGGCGAATAAGGAGAAGAAGAGTACGAAGAGGAAGAAGAGGAGGAGGGGGATGGGGAGGGAGAAGGAGAGAGAAGGGGTTAGGGTTAGGGTTAGGGTTTGGCGGTGGAGGATGTGGATGTGGGAGGAGTGGTGAGGGGAAAAGAGAGGGAAGAGGAAAGGGGAGACGATGAGGGAGAAGGAGAGAGGGAGGAGGAAGATGACGGAGAGGGCCAGGAAGTGGCGAGAGTGGGCGTTGATTATGCGTTTTGATTCGCAGAGGATTCCCCAAAGGGTTAGGTTCGTTGCTGCTGCCATCACTGCGCTGGTACTACTCTGATGTGAATTTGGTGAGATAATGGAGGAGGAAAGAGGCAGAGGCGTGTGGATTGTAAATGAATCGAGAAGGGTCTATTGGATCAAAATATAATAATTAAAACAATACTAGTCATTTTGGTTTCCACTCTTCCTCTCCACAACCATGCCATGTGTGTCCCATGACTACTTATTTTTAATATCTTTTCTAAATGTTTGATAATTTAAATTTAAATATATTTTTAGTTTTTTAAATTTGAGTTAATTTCATTGTAGTTCTTTCTTTAGTCTTTGAAATTGAAATTCACAATTTCTTTTTAATTGATAAAAAAATAAATTCTGTATTTTAAATACTGCTTTTTAAGTTTTTTATTAACTTATTTTGTCAGTTTTTAAACATCAAAAAATCATATTTTGAATTTAATATAAAAAATTAAATTATGACAGTGAAAAGTTATCTCATATTACAAGTTTTTATTCCTTATTTCACTCATTCCGTACAAAACAACTAAAAAAATATATTTAAGTCAATAATGTTATTTTTTAATAAATATTTAAGCCAATAATTTAATCAACCGCTCTTGTAAAAAAAGAAATTAATCAACTGCTTATTACTACCATTTTTGTATCCATGTTCTTAGAGAGGGGGAAATTATTTGATTATTGGAAGGGATAACAATAATTAGTATCATTATAAAAAATAATTAGTATTAATTATTAGATTTATATAATTGTTTAATTATTTATGAAACGAAAATAATTAAGTAAATGTTAACTTTTTACAATTTTTCCAAAAAAAAAGTGTATATATATATATATATATATTCATAAACTGTTTACACTATTTACTACTCTCTTTTCTTGGAAAAATTGTAAAAACAAATTAACCTACTAATAACTTCTTCAAGTTATTGATGTAAAATGTTCAAATCAAAATAACAAGATATTAACTCGGATAGTTTAATTGTTTGGTTAAAAACTTAATGATTAAGTCACCCACACACATATATACACCATCCATCACATTAAAGATATATAAACAAATAAATTAATCTGTCAAGAATATATGGACATAATTGTTGCTAAAAGCTAATCTCATAAATATTAAATTAACTTAATGATTTAATTAATTTAAGTTTAAAAATCATTAATCACAATAAAATGTTAGCAAGGATTATTTTGATGTGAGTTTGAATGTTGAATTCAAACTCATGGTTGTTGTCAAACTTGTTGCTCCAAAGGTTGTTACACGAAGATTTGATAGAAGATTATGACAACTACTTAGTTGTATATTTTGAATAAGTGATAAGTTGTTCAGTTTGTTAGTGTTTAGTTATATATTTTGAATTGGTAATTTGAATAAGGAACAAGTTGTTCTATTTGTTATATAAGATAGCAACCAGTTGTAAAGCCACAAAAGAAGAAAATACAATGATAATTCATCTCTTCAACTCTTATCATGGTATCAGTAGTCTTCTCTTAAACTTTCTATGTCCCATTATTTTCTCATGGGATCTGATCACCCTGGTGTCTTGTTAACTATTGTGTTGTTGCGTGGTGAACCCAATAATGAAAATTGGGCAAAGCTCATGAAAAACGCACTCAGAGCAAAGAATAAGTTAGGATTCATTAATGGATCCATTACGAAACCAGACGCACAAGACCGGGAGGACTGGTTTGCTTGGGAGAGGAACAACTCTATGATTAACGGCTGGATTCATAACACTATTGATCCCCGGCTCCAGCCCTTTATCAAGTGCTTTAATGATGCAAAGGCATTGTGGGATGACTTGCAAGAAAGATATACTGTGACCAATGTTCCTCGCATCTACCAGTTGAAAACTAGTCTGTGTTCTATTAAACAAAATGGCAGCAGTGTGAGTATTTACTACACCAAACTGTGTGCTATGTGGGATAAAATAACAATTGACAGTACAAATTTTGAAAAACTTTCTATGTCGGTTTTGGAAACAACCGATGTAGAAATGTGTTTTTCACATCAGATTTTAAAACACTTTCAACATCGTTAGATACAACATCGATTTTAAAACCGATGTTAAATGTCTTTTTTTGTAATAACGTTTTACCAACATTTTTATTAAGTAATAAGTAAAAAAATATTACTAAAGATCACATGTATCATAATGGTTATGCGTGTTTCAGCAACGCTCATGTCCCCTGAAGACTAAGCTAAAAGAAAATTAAACTTGTATGCTTTATTCTTCTAGTTAAGTAATTACATTTTAAGTAAAGTTATTACATGAGAAGAAAAATTAAAAAGCATATGAAATCAATTTGTTAAGGATTCATATATAACCAGGAAATTAGGGAGAGGTCAAGGTCTCAAATGCTAGGAGTACTATTGAAATTCATCTCTAGCTCTGTCACAAAAAAGTTGTACAAGAAACTAATACAAAATATGTTACTTTCCTTCACCTATTAGTTCATGTAACCTTCAAGTCTTTTACGAATACAAAACAGATTAGATGAAATTTTATACTAAAGTCTAGCCTATAATATTCTATCAGTTACATACTATCCATTTATATTTTATAGTTAGATAATATGACATCTATATAACCAACTATAAATATTGATAGTAAATATAATAAATATGTAACAAAATTATAATTACTGCCAGTCTGAATAATGGTTGCAGCTGGCATTAATAAAAGATCCATATATTTGCTTGTCAAGCTAGACATCACTAGATGTCAATTGAAAAATTATTTTCTTGTTGATCACACTTGAGCTAACACCTCCATGTAGATGGACACTTCAAATAGACCCACCATGGTGAAAATAGCAATAACTAGACTAAACAGGTCTGGGGAAACTGAAGGAGTATGAAATCCCACAACAACCTATTCCGCAACATCTGGAGGCAGCGAATGAGCTTTAAGCTGAAACTTGAAATCCTTGATTGAAAAAAAAAGAAACCTTGGTGTGAAAATTGCAAGAAGCCTTGGCACACAAAGGAAACCTATACCAGAAGCTCCATGGTAAACCACCAAATTGGAAGAGGCCAGGAAATCAGGAAAAGGATGGGCATTTTAGACATCTAATACTGACAATCAAGATCCTAGAATAACAATTAAAATATCTATGTAGAGATTGGATAAATAGGAAAAAATAACCTCATGATTCTATGAGCACCGTTCTTAACATGCGCGGATCACATCGTCATAACCGTCATTGAGATCCAAGCCAAAACGTCCTTCAAGATCAACCTCCACGATCCCGTCAAAGCTCTCGATGGTGGGAATTCATTTTACGGCAACCTTTCGACGGAGATCATGAACCTCAACGGCCTTCAGATTCTTAACATTGCGTAGAACCACATCTTCAGCAACATCCCAGGCAAACTCCCTCTCAGCCTCAAAACCCTCGACCTCTCGTCGAACACTTTCTCTGACGAGATTCTTAGCTCCATTGCGAACCTCTCTCAGCTTCAGTTGATAAACATTTTCTACAACCATTTCTCTGGCGAGATTCTGACGAGCCTCAGGTTTGAACAACACGACCTAGGTATGTGAACATGAGAGGAGAGAGGATAGAGGACTATCCAAAGAGCATGAAGTTCTAGAAGCACTTCATGAATTGAAGGGTCCAATGACAAGTCCAAAACCAAGCTTCTACAAAAAGAGATGACCAAGAGAATCATGATTGAACTATTTAATAAGAGCAAGGATGGAGAAAGACACAAGGAGCTGAATTAGAGCACCTTGAAAATTGTAGGAGAGCTCCCTTAGCACGAATGTCGCGCTTTGCGCAATTCCTTTCGTAACTTTCGTAAGTTTCCTATTTTTTGTATTTTTCGTAATGTCATAATTTAGTAATTTCTTATTTATATAATGAGCCTTAATGTGGACTAAAATAGGATCAAACTATGTGTTTTTAGGTTTTATTAGAGGTTCAACTCTATAAGTACTCAGATGTTGCTATTTTTGGATAATTTTGATTAATGAAATTAAGCATTTACTTGAATTGAGAGTTTAGCCTCTTCTAGGTTCTTGATTGAACCCAAATCGATTTTTATCAAGAAAGCTTTCCTTTGTGGTGAATCCTCTTTAACTTATCGTTCAAATACAAATCATAGCGTTATTTATTACCATCTTCTTAATCTTCTTCATCTTTTTTTTTTAAGTTCTAAACAACTATCCATTGAGTCTTGAAATTTGCATCCTAAAACGATCATATCCAAGCGTTCATACCTTGACCATCATCAAGAGGAAGGGGCGCGACCTAGGTATGTGACATGATAGGAGAGGAACTAGTACAAGTGTAAATGAAAAAAGAAGGCCCACGACAATTCTTTTGTAAAACTGACTTTGAGTATCTAATTTCAAGGACGATTTTGACAAAAACCATCTTTGGAAAGATGTTTTAAAGACGATTTTGGAAGATTATCTTTGAAAAATTACTATTTATAAAAATATCATCATGTTTTTTATGACAATGATTTTCTAGAGTCGTCCTTAATGCAGTGTCATAGAATAACTTTTTTTATGGTAGTATATTCTTAAGCTGACAAGGTCTCATAATATATATATAGCACTAGCGGACGAAGTTTAGAATTCTTTATTTATATAAGGTGTACATTAGTTCGGTCCAGTGTTATTAAAATCGGTTCGGACCGGCCGGTCGAACCGGTTAGTCCGAGAACCGTTAGTAGTTCTGGGTCGGGTTGGGTGTGGAACCGGTCATGCAAGTGACCCGGTTAGGCCCGACAAGAATCGGCCAATTTTTGAAGAATCCGACTCAGATGGGTTTAGGAACCCAGACCAGATTTTGTCGTTCACGGCGGCTTTCACGACGGAAGAGAAGAGAAGAGAGGAGACGTGAAAGTGTTTATTTCTATTTTGACGCCGCGTGAAGCTACGACAGCCCAAATCCGAAAAGCACTGAAACTTGACGTCGCGTGAGGTTACAAAACGAAATGTCTTGTGGAAAAGCAACCAAAAGCAAATCTGAAAAGCAACCAGAGCATCAAAACGAAGCACTAAAACTTGACGCCGTGTGAGGCTACGGCAACCCAAATCCAAAAAGCCAAAAGTAAGTGTGTGCCATGGACCAAAAGAAAAGCCAAGACTATTTCTTTTTACAAATAATAAAACATGGGGAAAATGCATCTTGGGAGGTTGCAGAAGAGAAGAGAGCATCGTGAGGTCTACAGAGAAATATATATATATATATATATATATATATATATATATATATTGGGATTAGGGTTTTTTATTTGGGCCTCTAGATTCGATTTGCTTTCTGCACTCCCCCTTTATTGCTTATTGCATTCCTTTTGGTTATTTTTTTTTATTAAAAATTGGACTTCTATTTTAATTTAAGTATTTATTATTTACACTTTTTTTATTAATACACTTACTATTAACTTTAATATTTCAATTGTTATTTTAAATTTTTTATTATGCTTTTTTAATTAAATAATATTAGATATATATTTATATATATAATAGAGTTTTAAATTTTTTAATATATATCGGACCAAACCAGATCAATTACTGACTCACCGATTAGATCACTAATCCATTAACCTATTATCTCGACCGAGTCAATGACCAAATCGATTTTTATAACACTGGTTCGGTGGCACTGAACTTACGTACATAGTTTAGTTTACATCATCAGTGCATCATTTCCAAAAGATAAGCAATAAAAAAACAAAGCCTGAAGATAAAATCAAAGCTTAAAAGAAGTAGCTGCAATTTAAACGTAAATTTTGGAAATTTTCTTTTGGTTCCTACTACTATTAAATTTTTTCTTGCCATTTGTTCCTTGAAATTTTTTTATATTATATTATATTAATTTAATTCCTATTGTTACGTTGGCTCTGTTAAACAGTGACATGCATGCCCATCAACTTTACATGTCCCCACGTGATCGTATCATACCAGAAATTCTAAACTGCCATTATTAATTCAGAATTTTAAACAAATATTTATCGTAATTTCTAATTGTTAGGAATAAATATGTATGTCAAAGTTTTAATATATTCTGTTCTCAATTTTAGTAAAAAGTTATTCTTTATTTTATTATCATATTTATTATTTTATTAAATTGTTAATTTGATAAATCTTTGATTAAAATTAAAAACTTGTTATCATAATAAAGATTATAATAATGAGAAACAAGTCCTTTATAATTATAATCTAAATTGTTTTTGATCGTAGGAATTGTGAATATGATATCGATAATATGGTTAGATCAATATATATGTAATGGTCTTTATTGGATAAAATTTAATAAATCTCTTTTATTAAATTGTATATATCAAATGATGTACACATGAATGTCATCTTGAACTGACTCAATTCAGAATTTATAAAGTTAATATTACCTTGATATGTCAATTGGATGTTATCAAGAAGAAATATAATATTTTTCTTTGATATAAGATTATCACAGTAATTAGCAAGTTGTTTATTATGTTTTAATTTCAGACACCTAATGTCTTATGACACTAGTTGAATGAATATTGAATATGATTAAATACTTGTAGAATTAATGATTAACCAAGAAGAAATTCATCAACTCTAGGTAATGAGTTTAAACTCTATGATAGAATTAAGACCATGATCAACGCAATTGAATGAAAGAAAAAAAGAGTTTTAAGTCATTCATTGATTAAATGTGTTAGCTTATTAAAGTTTGACAATAATATTATACTCTAAAGTTAATATTGATATGTACATGATGGGAAAAATATTACATTATTCTTCTATTGATTCTTCAAGGTAAAAGAAGTTACTTAATGTTATCCAGACATTAAGGATTGTTGTTAGGCCTACCTTGATTAGTAAATTAAATATAATTAATTATTATCGGTTTAGTATTGAACTTATTCACACACAAATGAGTGTTCCAATCTTTGCAAAAGAAAAAAATTTATTTAATAATTAAATTAGAGAATTTAATTTAATCATATAAATATGTTTGTAAAATATTATTATATTCTTTGTAACAAACACTAAGAATATAATTAATACAAACAAAGAGTATTATTTTATAAATGTGGAAGTTGTCCATAAAATAGTAATAAAATTTTATTATTACATGTGAGGAAGCTTTTTAAAATAAAAGATATGAGATATTTTTTATTTTTATAAATATTAAGATATATGAAATTGTTTTAAATAAAATCTTTCATTTTTTTTCTCTTTTAAAAAAGGTACAAATTCATATCTTTTCAACATTATAAATAGAAATATCTATCCTAACAAAAATACACTAGACACAAACTAAAAAATTTCAAGCCTAAAAAGTAATCAAAATGTACCTCACATAACAATCAGAGCTTGTAGATTATGAAGCTCATTTTCTGTCCTTGTGTTTCTTTATGCAAGAAAAGTCATCCTTATGAAATAAAAATAATAATATACATGAAGGTTAAAGGGAAAAGAAGAAAATTGAATAGTATGGCCAAGGAAGGAATGAATTAAATTTTTCACATAAATTAAAAATCAACTTATACTACTTAAACTTTAGACAAGTAAAATGAAAGAATTATAGAAGTTAAGTGAATAAATTAATTTTAACTTGTGGGAGAAACTGAATTTATATATCTTATCTTCATATTTTCTTCTCCTATAAATTCTTATAAAAAAATTTATCTAATCAAATCTTGTTTATGGCAAGCGAATTACACATGGCACTACCTCAAATTAATTTTGCCATAGAAATAACATATTTTTTCATTTTTAATTGGATTAAATGCAATTTTGGTTTCCTTAGTTTAAAATTGAGACCTTTAGTTTCACTTATTTTAAAAATCATTGATTTTGGTCCTGGCCTTTCAAATTAATGTATTGACTTTTCAAGTTAACATCGACCGTCATCCATCATTTATATTTTTTTTAATAAGCTGAAATGTATTTTAATTAAAAGTAAAAAAAAAAATGAAAGTAATCGTTGTACTGATATGCCCAAATCTAGCTTCAAAATTGAAACTCATCTCCAAGAGGGGTAGGTTCAGTTGTTCACCTCCATCTACCATAACCTCCATCTATCACACCATCTTGCTTCACCATTCAATTCCATAACTCAAATTCCAAACCAAACCCCAGAATTGACACAACCTTCAAACTCATAAAAGAAGAAACAAACATCGACTTGTCTAATTGATCCCAAGTGAAAATGAACCCATTTTCAATGGCCAAAATAAATCATACACTTGAGGTCAATCAAGAAAAAGGTCAATTAACAAATGAGACAACAAGAGTAAGAACCAAAAAAACAAGAAAAAAGCCACTAGAGCTCAGTCGTAAACCATCATGATGCAATCTTCTTCTGCCTTTGCGTCCCACCTCCACAATCTCCATTAGCACAAGAATCCCCCTCCGTCCACCAACACATCCCTGGCCTCAACACCCGACACCAATGTCGACATCATAATTGCCGTGGACAATGTCCTCGCTGTTGTTGACTGTCTCCAGCTCTCAGCCTCTCGTGTTCCTCTTTATGTAAGAAATGAAGACACGACCACATCATGCTCTCGTGTGTCGTCATTGTCCCTGTGTCCAATTCTCCAAGCAGAGGCTTCGTAACCTCTGTGATGAGTGAAATCTAGGGTTTCACCGTTAAAAATCCATTTTTTTTAATTAAAAGACATTTCAACTTTATTTATATATATAAAAAAAAGTTATAATAGTCAACATTATTTTTAATGGTTAACACATCAATTTAGATATCAATACCAAATTACATTTAACCTTTTTAATTCATGAACATGTATCATCAAATCAACTAAAGTAATTAAAATTAACCATTATTTACATATTTAATTTATTAATCTATTTGATGATTCTGACCAATCCATTCGCTGGGATTTGAACATTCAATTCAATCAATCCATTTAAAAACATATAAATTTCAGTCAAAAAATATATTATTATATATAATTTTTACAACCTTGATGTTAATACATTCAATCAATGAGTTTATTGTGTCAATTACAAGCTTTTCGTCAACATATTATTGTCACCTACCATTCAATCTATTATTGTTACCCACCAATCAACATCTAATATTTTCCCTTTTTAGGAATTATGACCATTATTGATTGCAATCCATATAATCAATTTTTTATTGGTTGTAAAATAATTTTTTTTATACAAAATCTCAGACAATAGGTATAACAAATATAAAAAGTAAATTTTAGGATAATATCAATTACGATTAAATTGAGAAATATATCATTGTAACAAAAGACATTGAAACATATATTAGTATATATAATTGTTTCAATTAAAATAAAAATAAGTAAAGTAATGTCAATCATGTAGTTGTTTGAATGATACAATTAGAATAACAAGTAACGGAAACACATCAATCTAATTGTTTCAAATAAAATTAACAATAAATGAATTAACTTAATTATATGATTGTTTCAGATATACAATTAAAACAATCTCAGGTAAGGAGAATACATCAACATCAATTAAATTAGTAATATTTAATTGATAAAATATTACCTCTAGTCAAGTATCCTATGAATTTTTTTTACTAGAGTATCCACTACTACAAATGTAGGCTACCACGACGGCCATTCTAAGACGGTTCATTAAGGCGCGTCGTCGTAGGTGCACGGTGGCATATTCGTAAATAAAAGGCGACTTTTCGAAGTCGGTTTTTAAAAAACCGTAGTGGAAATAGGAGGTAATCATATCGAAGTCGGTTCTTTTAAGCCCGTCGTCGTTTAGTTGGAAGGCAACCCATTTCGAAGTCGGTTCATATAAGCCCGTCGTCGTTTAGTTGGATTTCAAAGTCGGTTATCAAAGGGCCGTAGTGGAATTGCTTATTTCAAACACGGTTTTAAAAAATAACCGTAGTGGATTAAGAGTTCCCAAAACGCTGCGTTTCATAGGAGTTTCATTTTAGGAACCAAAAACCCACGGGGGTCTTCTTCACTGCACACACAAAGCTTGACCCAGCGGAGAAGCCGAAATTGAGATTCTTGCTCAGCCTGAAGTGAAACCGCACGCCGCCGCCGTGGTTCTGTCGTCGTACCGGGCCGCTGGTTCTTCCGCGCCATTGGTGGGTCCGTGCAGGTCGTTCTTCCGATTCCGGGTTCTGCAGTGCCGTTGTACGAGGGTGGTCGTGCTTCTTCCGCCGTTGGTGGTTGTCTTCCGCGGCCGTACGGTGGTCGGTGCTCCCGCTCCATTTTCTGATAAGGTATGTTTTAATTCCTCCATCTGATTCTGTCGTCTTGCTTAGTTACATTTGTGTTTACTCTTGGAATAGGTTCTACTGTTATGCTTGTGAAGGTGCTAAAAAAATGACTTCAACAGAGCTCCCTCACTTTGTTGATTTCTTATCCTTTAAGTTTTGAATGGTTTTAGACTTTGTCAAATGTGAATGTGAATGTAAATGAGAATAGTCAGTTTGATTAAGGGCTTAGATTATGCGTGTAATACCAATTATACCATGGTTTAACTAGTGCTCTTTCTTCTATTCTATTTGACCAAGAGAAGGTCCTTAAAAGCAAGTTGCTGCCTGGATTATATAATGTTAATAGGGGAAAATGATAACTTGAAGCACCTAAAACCAAAAGCT
>PYAF01003279.1:737925-749196 GCA_007407185.1 Glycine tomentella | reverse complement strand
TTAACATCGGTTTTTCTTAAAAACCTGAGAAACCGATGTTAACGGCGACAACTTAACATCGGTTTTTGAGGTTTTTAACGAAACCGATGTTAACAAAGTCCATTTATTTACAAATTTGCCACCGCGTTTTCGTTAACATCGGTTTTCCCAATAACCGATGTTAAAGTGGCGATGTTAAAACCTATTTTTCTAGTAGTGTTGTATTTGATTCTTACGTATAAAAAAACTTACTTTTTGAACTCAGAATCTAGTAGCTACCTGATGTTTTGGCTGCTTGAAATAAAATAACGATGGTATATGGTGTCTTTTTTTGGGATTTTTTTGTTGAGTTTTGTGGGTTTTCTAATTGTGTTGCTTTGATTAGAAAATTGCTCGGTACATGGGTCTGGAACTTGGAAAGATTTCCATCATGCTATTTGCTGATGGTGAAATCTATGTCCAGTTACAAGAGTGTTAAAGGTTGCAATGTTTACCTTATACAGCCAACCTGCCCTCCTGCAAATGAAAATCTCACGGAGCTTAAAATAATGATTGATGCTTGTTAGAGAGCATCCGCCAAAAATATCACTGTTGTGATTCCATACTTTGGATATGCCAGAGCTGATAAAAAGGTAAGTATTTTGGACATAACTGTTTTTCTTTTGTATTTTTGTAATCGGTAGTTTTATTCGAGGAATCTATGTTAATCCATAATTGCAATTGTAGACAAGATTCTCCTAGTAATTGGTTTAATGCTTTGGTGTACTTTTATTCTCTTTCTGGAAATTTTTTGTCTGATTTGTGATGTATCTGTTCAATTCTCCCATTGTCTTGTGTGCTAGTGTTGTTAAATGGAGAAACAATTTATTGTTACCTTTGTAATTTTATTGATTTTTTTTTAACTTCGGTTGGTTTTGCGTTTTTTCTTAATGATGTTAAGAAATGGGTTTCACATGCAACTAATGGAGCTTTTTTCTACTTTACAGACTTAAGGGCGTGAATTAATTGCTTCTAAACTTGTTGCGAACCTTATCATAAAAGCTAGGGCAGACCGTGCTCTTGCTTGTGACCTTCATTCAAGGTAGTCCATGGGTTACTTTGATATTCATGTGGATCATGTACACTGTCAAGTAAGTAACCTCTTAATAGTTGTAGTATATTATTTGATGGTTGTTTCCCCTGATGTTAGTGGTGTCGCAAAAGCTCGTGCTTTTGCAAAGAAATTATTTGATGCACCCTTAGCTATTGTAGACAAAAGGTGCCATGGACACAATGTTGCTATGGTAATAGCTGTAGCAAAATATGTGCATTACCCTCGACATGCTGGATTTTTCTTTTGGAATTGCCATTTATGTAACAAAGTGTACTTTTAAACAGATTGTATTGGGTTTTCCTTGGTTTTTATTATCAATAGTTATCGTTTCCAGAAATAAATTTCCCTCTTCACGACACTTTGCTTAATCAACAAATGTGGCCATTGATAATGTCTATTTGATGTGTTGTAGTATATTAAATTTTTTCTTTGGCATTATCATATATACTCATTTGAATTTCATTTAAAAAAGAAGGAAGTTCATAAGATGTACTGTAGAAGTTACAATGATATTTCTATCCTTTAATTGCGACTAGCTTTGTTAGGTATGCATAGTATTTATTGTTCCTTTTAGATTATGATAAAATTGGGGTATTAGTAGAGTCAATTGGGAATTTGGGATCCATGCCACTTGATACAAAGGTATTGTCTTGGATCATTGACTTTGACAAGGTTGTGAATGATTTGAGTTCTAGAAGGAATAAGGGTTTATAATACTCCAGTATTAGGCCTAGAATTTTGGCTTTTGTGATTGATTGGTTAGATATTTGGGTGCCATGTTACTATGTTATTTGGTGGCCAATCTTAGTTACATTGGTTTTTTGGCAGAGCTCATGATTTTTATTGTTAGTTTTGAATGTACTCATGGTTTAGCTAGTTTTGTAGTATACTAATTATGATCAGGGCTAAATTAAACTTATCTGTCTCAATATACTTGTAAATAACCGATGTTAAATAATAAAAATAATAAAATTATATACATAAGTTACAGACATATTTTGCTACGGAAATGCCTCAGTAATTTTCCAAAGATGGATTTCTGACTGATATTTTGTCGGCAAGTACAGACGGATCATTTTGTGCGAAATAACGGACGAAATAATTCGTCAATAATTTCTGACATAACCTACCAACCGAAATTTATGTCAAAAATAACCGACGGTCACCAAAATTCTGTTGGTTAAATTTCTTACCAGCATTTTACCGACGGATTTGTGCCCTTCGAAAATCCACTAGAAATTTTGAGTTACCAACAGATTTTAGAGGTTAGCGACGGATTTTTACTGTCGAAAATACCAATTCTTTTTTGTAGTGGAGTGCATATAAAAAATGGATCTTGCTAGTGTGGTCTATCAGACATGCTGATATGGAGACTGGAGTACTAATAAACTTTAACTATTAGTATATTGGCGAGTTTGGCTTCTATGCTGCCCTACAACCCCTGCAACAACATCTCAACCTTATATAATTAACTATAACTATAAAAATATTTCAGCAGCAACTTTATTTATTATAATGGGGATTATGTATAATTAACTATAATGGCACATAATTTAGTAACTGCTCGCAATAAAAAGATAATAGTAAAAAATAAACATGATAAGCGGTTTGACTTGATAAATAGGAGAGAAGACTAAAAGATCAATCATTTATGCTCTTAAAAATAGCAGTAGTAAACAACAAGGTGGAATGTTAAAATATTCAATTTGAACAAAGTGGAATGTTAGTACAATGCCTATCAACATAATGAACTGAAGAGCCTTTGAGAAGTCCAGAACCATTTGTAATGCTTGCTTCTAGCTGCAACATGAATTATTCTATCAATACAAAAACAATAACAACTACAACAAATATTAAAAAACATTGGTAAGCCAGGCCACTAGATATTCTCAAGGCTAGTTATTAAGCTCTTGGAAAGTTTTAGGACATGTTTGGCTTTCAGTTGGGAGGTCCTAAAAGTACATTAAAAAAGGTAAAATTGAAAAGGTCTCTTGTTTGATTTTTAGTTGGATCTGAGTGTTTGAACTAGAAGCAAAATAAAGGTTGGTTTTGCAAAATGAAGTTCATTCAACATTATTTTTTCTAAATCAAGGTTAAAAAATAGTTGCAAGCTCGAAGGCTTGTAAACGGGCATGGCATGGGAAATGCAAGTATGAGAAAAACATAATAATAATCTTGAACCTGAATGTGAATGATGCAGAAGAGAATGCTAGCAATAGGCAGCCAACTTTGTTCAAGTGAATCAAAATATGATATCATTCTTAAGTACAACATGTCTTTTGTCTAGGAAGGCATGTTGTTAAAGAATTGAACAACAGAAAGAAAGTTTGGTACCTAAGATAAGGAGCCAAATAAACAAGTGTGTATACAACATAACGACGTTTGTCGTATCGAGCTAGGCGAAAATCCAACTCTACAAAATTGGAAGAGAGTGACAACTGGCAATGTCGCTAACAAATCAATTAAATGAAAGAGTTAGGATATGTACGATGAGGCTGCAGTTTCGTTGCGGCATTTCATCGAACACCTTGCGCGCATGCTTGGTTGAATTCATTTTTGGATCAGATCAAATTTGTTGATAAAATCATGTATGTAATTACTGACTTCCTCTTGTGCTTCTTGATTATTGAAGTGAGCAACTACTTTCTGCACAATCACTTGTTCTAAATTCGACACATCTTCCTTGAAACCTCCATCATGGATATAGTCCTTGATTCCTAGCAAGGCGTATACCATGTCCAACTCACCTGTAATGAATTTTATAGGCACCTTGATTTACACTCTTATTCATGTTGTTGTCAGTTCCCAATTTCTGCAAATAAATAATCATTAGTCTTTCTAAATGGGATCCCTGCAAAAAAAAAAAAACAATAATTAAGGGAGAGTCAAGAAAATATGAGTTGAAATTTCTGTAGTAGTTTAAGCCTCCAGTGAAGTCGATTTTCTCAAATAGGCTGGATCTTCTTCTGTGAGCCAAGAAGGCAAGGTATCAGTCATATCTGGATTGAATCCAGTTTCGTACTCTCCATTGAGAAAGATCAGAAGACCAATTTTGCAAGTTGTAAGGAGCTTTTTTAGAACATACTCAGTGCCAACTTCAACCATCTGAGCATCCATTTCCCCTGGTTTCTGCAGTCACACATGGTTTAAACTTTAAATACAATTATTACCATCTATCTTTCATTTCACATAAACAAAGATATCCTAATTAATTGGGTTCCGCTTAATTTGCAACAACAGTTTGCGCTTGCGAAGATTAAACTATGGGCAAAGGCAGTAAAAAGTTAGAAATAAAAAATGAAAGCAACAGGGGCTGGCCAAAAATAAAAAGAATTAACCTAAAATCTAGAGATGTAGTAGTCGTCTCCGTAGACAACACACAATCCATCTAGGGTTCTGACGTTGGGGTTTCTGCTGATGAAAGGGACATTGAGGCAGATGTAGGCCTTCACCTTCTCAGGGGGGAAACATGTAGAGATACCAACCAATAAGGGCTCGCCAGTCATGATCCACAAGGAACACTTGTTGGATGCCTAAAGAGTCTATGAGTGCAACGAGGTCACCCACTATGTGGAAGCATGTGTAGCTGGTTATTGGAGTTGGTGCCTCGATGTCTCCATAGTCGTAGAGATTGTGAGCAATGACGCGGTAGCTGAGGGAGCTAAGAGCAAGAATCTGGTGGCGCCAAGAGCACCAGAGCTCTGGGAAACTGTGGAGGAATAACACCACTGGACCCTTTTATTTCTTTGCAACATGCATTTTTATGTCATTCACTTCAACTGTTTTGTGCCAGAGGAAACAACAATGGTGAGAAGGGTAGAAGGAGCGCTTTGTTTATAAAAATGAGGAAAACGGGTTCGAGAGTGAAAGGGTAGAAGGAGCGCTTTGTTTATAAAAATGAGGAACCTTTCCAATATGCTTTTTTGTACATTCACAAAATAACATCAGTTTTTAAAAAACCGATGTTAACATCGTCACGTTAACTTCAATTTTTCATAAACCAATCTTAACATTGTCACGTTAACATCGATTTTTTCAAACATCGATGTTAACAAAATCAATTTATTTACAAAAATGTCACCGCCCTTTTGTTAACATCGATTTTATGAAAAACTGATGTTAAAGTAACAATGTTGAAAGCATTCTTTCTAGAAATGGAACGACACAATACCAACCTCGACATTGTGGACGAGCATGCAGAGTAAGATTGTGACAACAGGGACGAGAGTGCGGAGGTCGACAACAACATGAGCAGGGTTGTGGTAGGCGACTACACATGGAAGCCATTGCATAGGAGGATGACGATTACGGTGATGTCAAAACTCCTCAGACATGGAAGCCATTGCATGCGTTGTAGCCAACATGTTTTTCACTAGAGCGATATCTTCCCTTGACTACGTCTTGAGGGTTTGTTGTGCCACCGTTGCGGAAGCCATTGGTGATTTTTGATATTCATCCTTTGGTGGTAACACCAACTTCCTGTGCTTTGTGGTTTGCATGTCTAGTTTGTGGACGTGGAAGGGAAGTGGGGGTGGTGTTTGCGAGGTAACGGAGTAGGGATGTGGCACATGTGTTGGTTGCGATGATGGTTGGAAGATTTTTTGGTGCAAGGAGGTTGCAGAGTACTACAATGGTAGTGGTGTTGGTGTGGGAGACATTGTTGGTAAAGGATAGTGGGGAAAAGGTTAATGTCTCCATGGAAGGTGTTGAGTGTTATGTCTAGGTTTAGGAGAGGAATTGGTTAGGGTTTAAAATGAATATGTTGACAATAGATGAGAGAAGGTATGGGGGCATGGGGCATTTGCATCTTGCGTTGAGGGTTGTACAATAGTGAAAATTGTTGCGGTGGTTAGGTTTGGGAGGTGTACATACTGGATTTGCGGAAAATGGTTTGATGAAGAAATGGTGTAAAGGTTTGATGGAGGGGGACAAAAGACATGGGGATAGAGGGGAAATTCTAGTTGTTGGGTTGATGATGATGGAGGCTGTTGCGAGGGTTAAGGGTTGAGCAAAGGAGGGGGAGCAAAACTGATGTTGGAAGCCATGGAGGTGACGACTTTGGTGGTGGCTAATGGTAAGTGAGATGGTATGTGGGGGAGGTGGAGTAAGTTTATGAAATCATCGTTTGAGAGAGATAAGATAACTATTCTATCACCACTCTTATCATTCTACCAAAATTAAGAGATAAACATAAAATTAGTATTCTTCATTGATAATTTCTTACACATTGCATACCTATTAAATATGAATCTACAAAGAATACCAGCCATACAAATGACATAATATAGTATTTTTAGGAAATATAAAATAATATTAAAAGAAAAATATCAAAACTATCTACTCGTAAAAACATCCTATTTGGGCCTAAAAGGCCATCCTATAATCCTCCAAACTACTAATCTAGTTTTTCCTTTTCCTAATAGTGGCCGAAGCATGGAAATACTTTGTGTTCTTATCACCCCCTTTCACCCAATAAGACTTTGATATTTGCTTCCAAAACCTTTCTTCCTGGACAAGTTTGGTGATGGGATTTTTTGTATCGTTGAATTCTTTGATATTTGTTTTGTTTCTTCTTTCACCCATTTCTAAGCACTTCCATTTTTTGTTTACAACCATTTATCCCCCTGAATCTCCTGCGGTTTTTTCTACCCCATTCCTCCAAGTTCTCCTTGTATCTTTAAATGGTATTTAACACTGCTAAAACTGCCCCAGTAATGGAATTCTATTGCAACGGTTAGTTCTCTTAAATTTTATTGTTGTTTCATTAGTTCAAGCCTTAAAACTTGACCCAGTTGCAGATTTTAGCCCTTGACTATTTTATATTGGATCTAAATTTCTGCAAAAGAAAAAATAGATGATAGCCTTATATGTCACTGCTAGCCAAGTTAATTATGAACAACATGCATTTTCATATATTGATAGGAGTTATTTTGATGAAGAACATGTAAATGTAATTTCATATTTTTATAGTAGATATTTATGATATATTATTTTGTTTGGTGTATTTTTCTGTTTAGAGTTCTTAGTTTTTGAAATGTTTTTTTTTTATTATTATTTGTAGAAGAAAATGCTTTGAACATGTATGGGGTATTTTCTCCATTGAAGAATTGAGGTTCACTACAATGAAAAATACTGAAGCTAGTGAGAAGAAGGGAGTAGGCAGTTGAATTTTCAGATTGAGTACCGTTGAATAAAGGTGTGATAGAAAGAACATTGAGATGACAACCTAAATTAGAAGATCCATTTCTCTGTAGATCTTTTTAAAAAATATAAATTTCTTGATTTTTTGGCTGTGTTTGCAGTTTTTTTTTCTTGTTTATATCAAACATCAAACTATGTTTGACAAATATAAAATATAAGATGCAGATATTTGTGTAGCTTTTATTTAAAAATAAATAAATATGTTCATCAATTTCTTGATTTTTTTTATAGGGTATGTGCTTTACTGCCTTTTATTCTTTATTTGTTTCTTGTAAAAAAAATACACTTTATTTGTTTCATGATTCTAATAATTTTTATTTCACTCAATGGCAACTAACAAGATGATATGCAACAATTTATTGGATAAGAAACATGTTACTTCCTATAATCTTGGTAACCAATTAAGATTAAATCATAAAGTGGTCCAATAAATTGTGGGATGCTAACTTAAATTGAAAATCTTACTATTCCATTATTTCAGCATTTTTCAATATTTTAATATTTTTTGTAACAACCCACGGTTTTGTGCACATAATAACTAACTATCTAATGGTTTGAGTTAGTTTTATATAGTGTATGTTTGGGATCATTGAGCTTACTTTGCAATATATACAATACATCATCTGTACATAAGAGCTAGAGCTTATAAGACTCACAAAGTACTCACAAATTACTTAACTCATAGACAACAACTGTAATTCATCTTCGAAGCAAGAAAAGTATAGTAATGACGGAAGATATTTATGATATTAATTTTTTTACACTTAATCTAATTGCTTATGTTATTTGTACATAAGGATGATTAGATTATTTAGTTTTTCTAACAAAAACATACATGTAATCATACTCCCTCCCATTATATATACTATAATGTCTATAATGTCTGTCAAAAAATTATATTACAGTGATGTTGTTCAAACGAAAACTTTGAACTCTAGTTTTGTTTAATTTGGATAAACTTTTTAATAAATATGTATAGAGCAAGAAAATAAAACAGATTAAGAAGATAAAATGAATATATTTTTTATATAATTTAAAGTTAATTTATGCAACTTAACAATTTTAAAATTCTATTCATTTTAATTATATGTTTCACAAATTTGAATTGGAAGGTCCTTATGCATTTATAAATTTTATTTATTAATTACATTTTAAAATTATTTGATTAATATTAAAATTATTTTTAAATTATTAAATATAAAAAATTGACAACCGTTTATTTTTAGTAAAGTTTATATAATGAAATCTTATTTTTAATAAATATTTTAAAATGAATTTTTGGACTAGGTTGAAATTTGAATTACTTGATCTAGCTATCCAAACAAATCAATTAAAATACATAAGTTGGGATAGTTATCCAAACAAAACATTTCAAAAATGAAAAGAACTTAAATCAAAGAAATTCAAAAAAATTGTATTTCAATTTCTTTGAATTATTAAAATTTTCTGTTCAAACACAAGGTTAAGATTTGAAAACACTTTATCATCTCTAAGTTGGGAATTGCTGTTAGTTCCTAAAAGAATTACTATTGGCCCCTATCAAGTATCAACTTTTAAAACCCATGGAAAAGATCATTTTAACCTCTCAGTTCAAATCCACCACACTCTCTCTTTTTAAGTCGAAACAAATACACAACGGAAAACGTGATTCTACGTATAAAATCTAAAACGAAATCATGATTATGTTCATATTTTGTACATGGAATCACATTTTCATTGTATTTTTCAAGCCAAAACAAATACACAATAGAAACATGTTTTTGTGTAACAAAATATGAAATGGAAACATTATCCCATTTCAGATTTTGTACATGAAATCATGTTTTCGTTGTAATGTAGGGGGTGCAAACGAAATATAAAATGGAAACATGGTTCCACATACAAAAGCTAAAACAGAAACATGTTTTTATTTATATGTTGTTCGCACCTTCAAACTACGACGAAAATGTTATTCCATGGGGGATATTTTTGGAAAAAAAAGTTTCAGCCACTTGTTAGGGGCCAATAGCAATGCCCCTCTAGGTCGGACCTTAAACTTTCCATGGGCCTTTGAGATAATTGTGTTTCTTGATGACATTGGGGCACTTGCTATTTACATCTGTATTTTCTTAAGTACACCTCCATTGTCCTTTTTTATGTTTTAATTGTTCATTATATCCCTTTTCCTTGTAAATTCTTTTTTCTTTTCCAAAATAATGTATACCTATTCCATAAATATATTTATAAAACTATATATTATAGTTCTAAAAATACATTTCTAGAATAGGTTTATGTTCCTTAATTAATAAAACAAGAATAGGTTTATACTATGTTAGAAAAATATTTCTAACACTTTTCTTATACGTCCATGTTTTTAAATTTTTTTATCCTATTATTATTGATCTTCAAATCCTATCTAAAATCTTATTTTTATCCTCTCTTTATAATTCTTTAAACTTAATTTTGTGTCTCGTATTAATTATATAATAATGTACATATTACATATATACATTATTATATATAAGTTTGGTGGAGAATTAAACCCGTTATAATTTCTATGTTCCAAATAATCTTTTTTTTTTAATTTTTTTCTTCACTTATCCCTCCTTCTTTCATCCTTCTTTTCTTTTGTCTTATTTTTTCTTTTTCTTCCCCTCCCTTTCCTTTTTTTTCCAACTTCTTCGTACCTATCATTAGGTTCATTTACCATCGACCCTAATTAACTAGAGTTAAATGTACTGTTGATATTAAGTTGATATTACTTATAAAAATCCTATTTTGCATGAAGTGCACTAGCATGAAGCACACGAAAGTAATTATTATTTTCTAAAACAAATATTAATTAAAAATCTAAAAATATATAAAATATCTTTTTTTAGAGAAAAAGACTTAGGTCATTTCATTAAAAAAACATATCAAATATCTTATAATAGAATACAGCTTTGTGCGTATTTGACGAATTAATTTTCGTACTAAATATCATTTTCCTTATTATTATTAGAATGGCGGATCCAACAACAGGTAACTATATTTATAATTAAGTCTAAAAAACATTTTATGAATATTTACCGGAAAAGGGTGTGAAACTTCTAAGCTTCAATAATAATAATAATAATAATAATAATAATAATAATAATAATAATAATAATAATAATAATAATAATAATAATAATTTCTTCAACAAAATAATAATTGTAATAAATTATATATTTTGGAGCGGGGATTCGACTAAAGGGAGGTGCTTTTTTTTTTTTTAATTACAGTTTGGGGGTGAGTTTTAATTTTTTTACCAAAAAATGATAAATCATAATGGTTGTTATGACTTCAGTTTTAGAAGTCATAACTCTTATCACGATTAATTTTTTTTTGTTTTTTAAAAAGAAATCATAAAAAAGTGTATTTTTTTAAAAAAATAACAACTTTAAATTTGTAATTTTTTTATTTTACTTTTTTACACAAAAGTCATAAATATATTTACGATTTTTATGAATGTTTTTTTGTTAAGTCTTAATCCCCAGATCTACGCTTATTTTCAACTCCCCGAAGCATTTCGTCGCTTACTACGCCCTTTATTAATATATTTACGACTTGGATTAATCAGTTGTTTTTAATGATTAAGTCTTAATTTTTTTCCTCTTCTTAATTTTTTTTCCTCTATCAAGTCTTTTGTTTTTTTTTTAAGTTTCTTTTCAAAGTTTTTTTTAAGAAATTGTAAACAAATTTTTAATTTAATTATTTAATAATTAAATTTTTTTATTTTTTAATTTTATTTTATATTTTCATTATTTTGGTATATTTATTTTTAATATATTTTTTTATTTAATATATTTTTATATTTTTTACTATTTTAAGGATTATTATTTCAACTGTATGCGTTTTAACTATCAAAACAAAAAAAAAATTGATGAGTAATATTATTTATACTTTTTATACTTTTATTTAATTTGTATTATTCATTATATATTCATTGCACTTTTATGAAGACACAATAACTATTTTTATCACTAAATTATAATTTG